>JAJIZL010033708.1:0-22401 GCA_023969395.1 Amblyomma maculatum
ATTTATTTATTTATTTATTTATTTATTTATTTATTTCAATACCCTGAGGGCCCGAAAGTGTTAAAGAGGGGGTGAGTACAATGCAAATAAGAGAAAACTTACACAAAAGTACAAAAATGCAGATTACTTAACAATAATAATGGTGCAGTTACAAAAAATAGTCAATTGGTGCGGCCTTGAAGAATGGTGCGTCCACAACTGAGGCAATGGAGGGGGGAAGGCGGTTCCATTCTGTGCGGGGTTTCGTTAAAAATGAGTTGAAAAGAACGTTGCTGCGGCAGCGAAGTACGGTGACCTTAAGCTGGTGATCAATGCGAGTGATACATATGAAGGCTGCAAAAGTTCGCTTTTAAGTGACGGACGATGAAAAAATATGAAACAGAGATAGGCGAGAAATTTTTTTCTGCGGGAAAGTAGATCTAGAAGTCCAAGATTTGATTTCATTAAGGAGACGCGAGTTGTACGATGGTATTTGGAGGTGATGAAACGAGCGGAACAGTTCTGTATAGATTCAGTGAGGTCAATTAACGTACGTTGAGCAGGATCCAATGTTGCCGATGCATATTCAAGTTTGGGCCTTACCAGAGTTTGATGCATAATCAGTATGAGATGTAAAGGTGCTTGAGCGAAGTTACGGTGCAAATAGCCAAGAGTACGGTTAGCATTGGCAATAATGAAATCGATATGTATGTTTCAAGAGAAGTCATTGGTTATGTGAACAAGATACTCCCCACACTCAATCGGATTACGAACACTATTCAGTACTCTCCTTATTAAACTGCATAACCCGTGGAAGACGCTTGCCGTATGGTGCTTCTAAGACGAAAATGGCTCATCATACTACCTTTCTTGAACCTAATTTTTCTGTTTCTCTCTCGCTGTTGCCATGGCGTTCGTCTGCCGCCTTTTTCCTTTTTCTAAGATAGTGCACCTGAACAACACATTAGTGCTTTATATTAGTCTGGGCACGCAGTCTTTCTGCAGTCACGCACTTGTAACCAATACCATTTGAAGGAAAATGTTATTTCTGTGCAATTGCGGGCTCGCCTCGCAATATGCAGGATGCAAAGTACCAATTCATCGATGTGCAAGACATTTTTATTGTATATCTGCCGATTTTCTCGTTACAACGATGGCAGTGGCCCTTAACGATCGAGTTAAAGAAACTAGAGGCAACGCAGCTTCATGTACCCTACTTATAGGTACCGAAGTAAAACCCCCGGGCGCTGTACATTGCAAGCGGTCTTTATCAAACTTCATCTGTGCACTGTGCTGTCCCAGCGCAACAGGCGACCATTCCACTTGCCCTGTCATGTTCGAACATATTCCCGGTGTCGGACGTACACGTGGAGCGCTTGATCTATTGCTTCATCAACGTTGGCTTCGCGCTTTAATCGGTGGGCCATATTCCTGACCGATTTCGAACAGAGGAAAACCTAACAGTTGCACCGCTCTGAAGTAGTGATTAGGGCATACAGCTACTAAGCCGAGGAACCAGCGTTAGACACCAGATGCTATGGGGTGTTTCGATGAAAGCGAAAGATATGACCCCGTGTAGTGGACAATATCAGTACTCATTAAATGGCGGTACAAATATTTTATAATGCTATCTTGTCCCTAATAATAAAGAGTTGCTTTGGAACTCCGAAATCGAAAAACCAAGTCTGATAAAGCTGGAGAACAAGGATGCCAGAAATCGTCGGTGCACCCGGCTTTTTCGTGAAAGCTTCGAGCAGATTTTAGGTTCAAAATAGAACAATTTCAATGTGTTTGCAGCATGTTTTCTCTGCAGATTTCTTACTGTGATAAATAAAGGAGCCGGAAAAAGAAAACCAAGCTTTATTGCTCAAGCATTTATATCGCGTTCTTGTTTCAGTAGAGAGGCTGCGAAGCATACTTCGAGAATTGCTGAAAAGAAAAAGAATTTCCAACTATCAGTTTCGAAACAAAGCTCAAGAAAAGACATCAGCTTCACTGCCCTCCGTTCAACAACTTCGCCCCTTGTATTTTTCCCCTATTGAAGTCAAACTATACAATATTTCGTCATGAATCGTCCTTTAAAGGAAGTACTGTAGGAATGTTCAACCCACCAAGAATGCATACTCTCTGGTATTCTTTTTAGCCACTCAGCACAGTACTCCAAAAGTTTCCTAAATTTGTTTGGAGGAAAGGAAAGGCACCGTATCTATCCCACTTGAACCGCGTCATGAGAGAAGGAAGGTGGGAGCGAGAGCGGAAAGGGAAAGGGGTACAGTAGTGGAGTGGAGTGGAATATTTCGATCACCTGGGGATCTTTAACGTGCACTGACATAGTCGTCGGGCGCCTCGCCGTTTCGTCGCCTCCATCGAAATGCAGCCGACGGCGGTCGGGTTCGAGGGAGCAAAGGAAAGGGAGGCGTTCTGATGAGGTGCCTGCAGCTCCATAGACGGTAGCAGTAAGCAGTAGCGCCATGCCGCCTTTCTCTTATTATGGCTTCAAGTGAAGAAGTAGCGCCATGGGCATCTAACAGTACATCGGTGTACACATAACGGCTACCCATGTTCTTTACGTCAGTTGGTGAGTTTTTAAAAGGCATTTGCTTTTCTAATGCATTGTGACATGCCGCTAGGTAGAGCTCGCAAAGTCACTTGTTCTATACTCCGTTTCATACATCAGGTGCAACGCAGTGAAAGCTACGCAAGTAGTCCGCAAGAAAAAAAAACAGGAGGCGTATCACTACGCGCTCGTTCTGTGGCCGAGTGGTTCCTGCGGAAACGGGCTCTATTCCGAGCATACACGTTTGCAATAACTTGCTTCGCATGCCTAGACATCTTCGCAGTGCGGACCTTGTAGAAAAAATGCGCACTGAAGAACCATTTCCTCAAAAAGAGATGCGCAGCGTGAAGGGCACAGCCAGCGCCATCTAGTGGCACAGCTGGCAAGGTTGCGGGGCAGCGAAAACGCGGCACGAACGAAGACGACATAAAAAACATACAAATTCACCGAATCCGACCATTCTCCCATTAAAAAGGTGCTTTTCATGAAGTTGATGGCAAATGTAAGATGCATTAAGCTTGCAGACAAAGCAACTATCATTTCCTCTCGTCAAGAGCAAGCACTATTTTTCATCGCGGATGCGGATAGCGCAAACAAGAGCTGTAGCTTTGGCAGTGTTGCACTTTATGTATGAAACGGAGTATAGTATAACGCGATGATGACTCATGAGACATTGCGACAATATTCCGTCAAAACACTGGCTGTTTTGTTTAGAGCGAAAGGGTGAAAAGCTGTCACTTACCGAATGACCATGGTATTAGTGAGTAAAAGACTGAAACGAGAGAGAAAAATCTTACTCAGAAAGGAATATTCTGCGTGATCAAAACGTACACGACTTCAACCGAGCAAAGAATAATATATTTACTGATGCTGGATAGAGCCAAAGCAAAGAACAAACGAAGGAAGAGCTGCCCGACACGAAAGGCATATCTCCAGAAAAGGTGCAATATAACGAGAAAATTAAGGATCAGAGAGATGGCTATTACCTTGAAGGGAGAAAGAGGAGACCAGAGGAAAGAGCGAGTGAGAGAAGAGACGCAACACTGTAACAGAACCCTCCTGAACGCCTCCTACGACGGCATCGTAACGTACAGACATCGCACACAGCATTGTCTTTTACATTTCGCTTCCTTCGGAATGAGGCCCGTATTCGGAAGACAAGCCCCCATGCCATTCTAATTTTCTCCAAAGTTTTCCAGAGCATAAGCAGATTGTCATTTAGTAGTACTGGAACGTAAACCTAGTATGTTTCTTTAATCATTCTTACACAAGCGTGGCACGTGAAGTCATGTTGATACTTTGTTTAATATTTCCATTTGCTCGACAGTATGAGGGAAATAAGAAGGCTACACAGTGAAATAGCACAGAACAAGGATTGAGAGAGAGCCTCGATTTGCAAGGTCAGGCAAAGTTTCGACAAGGGGATTTGGCCCTCTTTTCCGAAACTGAGGCGTCCTTTCAAACCTTGTTCAGTGCTCTTTCATACATTTTCTCCATTGACACACACGTTAACAGTAGGGGCGTGCAAAACGTAACTCTGAAATTAACGGTCATAAAATGGAAGCACGCTCTCTTTTAATGGCTGAAAATTGTGTTTGAGCCCGATTCCTTCAGCTTCCAACATTCATTCCTAACCATAATACACCTGAATACCGTGAGTATCTCGCAAGGGAATACAAATGGAAATACGTATTGTACAAGCGACTGAAAACATTTACTAACGATAACTTCGTCAAATGCTGCTTCAAAATGTGCTGCCGTTATTGGATGGCGGGAAGGATTCGAAAAGGAAACCATGCTCAACAAGCACAGCATATCAATAATGAAGGAAGAAGGGGTGGCAAAGGGGACATGAATAATAGGGATTGTAGGCTTAAACCCTAAAACTACGAAAATAAAAGCACGCAAGACAGTAGAAGCCACAGGGCAGCAACATAAGCAGCCAGACGCCCTTTCCTAATGCTATCTGAGCCATTAAATAGGCAAAACAATGACGTCTTCAAAGCACGGGGTTGCAGGCTGTCCCGGCAATAAAAGGAATTAGATAAAATGTGCGCCATAAGAGGGTTTTTTCCGTGCTCTCAAATTAACTCGGCACAGGTATTCGAAACCTGTAATTATTTGCACCCGTGTCATTATAATAAAAACGAAAAGGTGGTTGCGACTTTTGAATTTCAACAATATTCAAAAGAGGTTATCACAAAGCAGGGTTCTTATAGGCCTACTCAGAAACAAAATAAAAACCTTGCAAAGTGATGAACAAATACGAAGAGTACGAAGGACTACAAACTGAAACAAGAGGAGAAAGAATATAGCGTTGTACATACAATCATCGTCCCGCGGCGCCGGCTCCGGCGCGCGCTTGGGTTTTCTCCATCAGATTAAACGCTGACACGGCATACCTTGCCTTGCCTTCACGACCTTGCCGTCTGGACCTGGCCTTCTTTCACAATATTTAATAACACGCTTGGGAAATCATGCAAGGCTCTCCTAAAATGGATTGTGTTAATTTTTCCCTCATCTGGAAATTTTACCACAGGTAACAAACATAGTTCCCTTTTTTAACTACTATGTGAAGGAGAGTTCAGCAGGAGAGTTTACTAAGATAAAAGCATTCGTTTCTGTCTTTTGCAAATAAATGTTTTAGCGCGGCATTTTCTAGGGCATTTGTGAGCGGCCTGTTTTCTAGCTTGCCTTAGGTGGCATTTTAAGTTGTGAGCGTTAAGATGGGAGGAGGCAGAACCTGAAGAGAGGTAAATAGGCCACCTAGAGCTCCTCACCTTATTTTGGCTAGGCTCAGGGGCATGAACACCAGACAATAAACACCAGCATTGATTTCTGACGGAAAGCTTTGTTATAATGTAAGTTAGTAGTGCAGTGCCAGGATACAAACGCAGGGCGGTCATGTGACTAGGCTGCTCTGTGGGTATTAATATCTCTTGCAGTATGCCTCCCCTACCCCCTTCCTTTCCTGCTACCCTCTCCACGTTCAAAACGGAGCGTAGAACTTACCGAATTCATCAGGGTATGGTGCTACGACGAAGTACACCGGGCAAATAAAGCCCAGGGCTAAGAAGAGACCGACGAGCCAGAACATTTGTACGGCTTTTTTCCCGAGAACAACCTCGAACTCCTCTCTGCAGCAATGCAGCAAAAGAAACCCATGTCAATAACAAAGCTTACATGCACTGGCACTTCATAGCGAGCAGCCTGAATTGGCACACAGGTTTCAAGGCGACTAATGTTGGCTATTGCGACATTTCAGGTGGTCTCTCCACGCGCACGCGAGGACAGCCGTAGGCAAAGGCCGTAACTCTTTCTGTAAGACTAAAGGAACATACCGGGCGTCAACTACGGGTCCGTAACACATTCTAAAGGCGTAAAAGAACATTGCACAAAATACAGTTATCCTACGTCATTATTCAAGCAGTGTACTTTACTATCATCACTTTCACAAAATATTTCAGCCATTCATAAATATTTGGCATGCCTGCCCGATATGAATATCAAATGCATTGTACGCGGTACCATTGGCTAAACGTATGAAAAAAAAAACGCATTTCGATTTCAAATTTTTATAGTGTTCAAAATACGTCCTGCAGCACATAAACATCAAGCTAACTGTTCACAAAAAAAAACCCCGATAGCACTGTGTAATCTACACGGCAGAAATGCAAAAGCCGAAGCATTTCTGGTGCACACCGTGCTCACGTACGTTCCCGTTATCATTATAAACTAAATGCACAGTCATTATCATTCTCATTATCCCTAATTGCAGCGTCATTGTCATTGTTGCTATCATCCTCGCGGTGGACAAAGAGAATTATGGTGTGCGTTTCACGATCCTGGGTCCGAGGGATGGAGCTTTTTCTGATGATGTCATCAGCATGATTTACAAGTGACACATCAGCGCACAGATGCGATGCACAGATCCGATGCACAGGATTTCATTCCATGAGCCTAAAAAGGCTTTCGACTTGAAAACAGCAGATGTGAAACGAGTAGCTCACCCGTCAACCCATTTCTTGTTGTGGCCACTGGAATCAGCAACGTCTGTGTCCCTCCTGTGTGGAAAAAATATTGAGGGTGGCGTTTTCAATGCGTTCGCTGCTGAAAAAGAAACAGATTGATCAGGAATAAGCGAGAAGGCACGCGTCCGTCTCCCAGCACCCGGTGCCTGCTCTCCTTTTTTCCTCAGCCTTTAAAGGGGCAGTGCGCCTGGACTTCAGCTTCCCGAAGGATCGAGCAAAATCGAGCGGACTGTGAAGACGGGCGACGCGTTGCGCATGCCGCAGTGGTAGTGTCATCTCTCAACCCTCTTGTTATTTCTTTAACTTTTTAGCGTGGGTATTTAGAGGGCTGCTGACCACCCTACAATCTAAATTTCTTCCAACCTGGTCGGATAGTGGTAGGTGGAGCAGGCCACCGGGGTCCCTCTGAGCACATTACGCCGCACATCAGTGTCCGGGAGGCAGCTCAAGCCATGGGAACCATGAACTAAGAAAAATTATGAACGCAATTTCATGAATATTGTACGGTTTAATCTCCCTCTTTCTCACTCTCTCTTTTTCAATTCTGAACGGCGTTGCAGTGGTAAGACGCCCGACTACTGGGCCGGAGTACCCGAACCCGACCTCGGCGGCTGCGTTTCGATGGAGGCGAAACGAAGAGGCGTCGTGTGCTGTGCGATGTCAGCGCACGTTAAAGATCCCCAGGTGGTCGAAATTACTCCGTAGCCCTCCACTACGGCTCCTCTTTCTCTCTTTCCACTTTCATTCCCACCTTCCTCCCTTCCCTTACGGCGCGGTTCGGGTGTCCACAGAGCAAGTGTGACAGTTACTGCGCCTTTCCCTTCCTGTGAACCAATTTAACTTATCCCTCTACAAAGGTACCTCCTCTCTTTCTAGTTTGACTTCCACCTTCCTCCCTTCCCTTATGGAGTGGTGAGGTGTTCTCGGAAAAAGTGATGGAGGCGAAACGAAGAGTCCATTCTGTCTGCGAAGAATTTCTCCTCCCAGTCTCGTCGAATAGTCTCCGCAAACAACATTCGCCCTCCCTCCTACTACGATTTCAGTAGGAGGCTTGCCGCCATGGCCCCGCTTTCCCGCGGTACTGCGGCAGGTGAAAACAGACTTTTAGAGGACTTTTGTTCCAATGTCGAGGAGACAGTTTTTGGCCGCACGAAGTTCTACGGGCGGCCGTAGCGCGGCGAGATGATCTCGCTGGCGAAACCCAATCCAGTGTACGAGTTCATATGTGTCCGTATCTGTACTTCATGTTTGAGTCTCTTCACTGTTCCCAGTGGTACCAGTGTATGAGCGCCACAAGCCACACTACGCTCTGAGGCGTACGGTCTACGACAACAAACTAAAAGCTTATATTGCGTGAAATGTGACAATCGAATGTGAAAAATGTGACAATCGCGAGAATGAAGAGCGCGCGCGAACTAGGAACTCTACGCGACATGCTCCCGCCGTCACCTAAAGGTCAACTCCGGTGGTTTTTCATCATTTTGTGTTTTTAGTTGAATTACATTCCTCGGTATGTCCTGACTCCAACACAAAAAAAAACGTTTTTCGAAATTCTAATTAGAAGTATTTTTAGAAAAGAAAAACAGCAAATCGAAACCGAAACTGCTTTCATGGCCAGAAACGACGTCCCTGTTGACGTAATCGTGACGTCATACTCAGTATCAGAAAAGCACTCGTACGTGCGTTGGATGGTGAAATTGAAGTATTGAAATCATGACGCACTGCATAAAATGTCTGAGGTAGTTCAATATAAGCCTCACAATTTCATATTCACGCGGGAAGTGGACAGAAAAGCCGTTACACTGTTTGTGACGTCAGAAACTGAGTGTTGCCCGCAGCAATACTCTCAACTTAGGCCATGAAAACGGCATATCTTAAAGCCGTGTTGCGCATGAACGGATTATCGTACGGCGCCCAAATTTCGTAGGATGCATCAGGATGGAGAAGAGAACCTGTGGTAAAATTTTCGCTAGAATATTCGAATGTGAAAAAACCTCCGGACTTGCCCTTTAATAAAGGGACGAGTGGCTGTCGTTCTGGGTGGTTCGTATATCCAGGGTTCAACGGGCCATCGTAGAAAACGAGAAGGTTGGCTTTCCGAAACACAGGATGAGAAAGCTTTCCTTTGTGATTTTGTAGCTTTCCTGCGCTTGCATCGAGCATTATTTGGCAGGCTATAGGCTATACCTGGTCGAATCATCGAGCTTTTTTGTTTAAAATATCCAGAGCTTTGGTCAGCAGCTTTTAAGAGCGCATCGAACTGCGAAAGTTGGTCCATGATCAAGCTTGGACAGTGAAAGCAGACTGGTGCTTTCGAGGGGTCACAACTCATTTTCAAACTGAAATTTGAACCACTTGAAAATGAAGGTGGTGTCACTGCTACCCTTTGTAATAACGCTCCTGTGTAGTTGGTGTTGCACAAAGCTTAGTTCCTTATGTTCATGGAGTGACAATGTCAATGGTGTCCCCTACTTGACCCCGCTGATTCGACGTGCACATTGAGAAACTGACCATATAGATAGTTGACTAAATCGGGGTGCTATATTACTACGTCATTGTACGGGTAGGTGTATCTCATGCAAGATGCCTCATCTGCACCTGACCATTTTCTACGCTCTCGAAACAAATTTTACTATGAACCAGCAATCATCCCCCCCCCCCCCCACACACACACATGAGAAATAACAGAAATTTTAATTATGAAGACTTACCAAAAACCGTTGGGTAGGGCTTCACACCAAAGTATACTGGGCAAATAAAGCCCAGCGCCAAGGAGACGCGGGCAAGCCAGAACATTTGAACTGCCTTTCGCCTCAGCACAATCTCGAACTTCTCTCTGCAGCAAAAGAAACCAAGGTCAATATCAAAGCTTACATGCTGAAGTGCACTTGCACTTCATAACGAGCGGCCGGAATTGGAACGTAGGTGTCAAGACGACTAACGTTAACATATGCGATATTTCAGAAGGCCTCTCATCACGAGGATAGGCAGTGGGAGTTAAGCGGTAGTCGTAAACCGCGACTGTCTCAGTAACGCTAAAGCACTCGACGAAACTTACCGGGCGACAGCTACAGGCCGTAAGACATTCTAAAGGCTTAAAAAAGGGATTGTGCAAAGGCTATTATCCGACAGCATTATCAGTACCGCAGACATTTGGCGAAAATACTTCGTTGGCTGCGCTAAGAGATGGAGGCGCCCCCACTATTGACAAGTGCCACTGCCTTGCCAATCCCCCCCCCCCCCCTCGTCCAGTTTATTCATCAGCCATCTAGGACCTACATAACTCTAATGTGCAGCATTTCCACCTGTCGCCCCCCTCTCTACTCAATCGCTAAACGATACAAGAACATTAGAGAGCTAAATTGTAGAGCTTGCATGGGAGGCTATTTCTTAGGGAATCACAACATGCTATACGAAAATTGGCTATGCGATGAACACTACAATTTATTACTGGTGGGGACTGTTTGGATTAATACTTTCTCTCTCCGGTGGGCTGTTACGGGAAAAAGAAAAAAACCACAAGCTGCACACAAAAGACCAGAAACAATATACTGTTATGTTTCATAATCTGTTCTAGTGATCTGCGGTCTGGTACTTACCTTCGACGGTGGGATCTGACAAAACTCACGCTTTATAACCAGGCAAAATGCTCCCATATACATGTGATGACACTAAAAATGTGCTATGTATGTGAAGTTTGCAGCATATAGAACTGACACCTTTCTTCTTGATTAGAATAAGACTGCTGCTAGCCATTATCTATTTGCCGAATCTTGTTTGCAAAGGCATAGCAGCAAGCATGGAGCGACGGAGGCGAGCGGATCAGAACGTCTGCTGAAGCGCACAGGTACAAAAAAGAGAACTAATTTTTGGCGTTTAGACATAAGTATTAGCGAGTACAGGCAGCACGGTACTTTGATGCAACGTGCAAACGAAACATTTGCATAGTTTGACGAGCTAGACTATGAATATCACGTGATTCTACAGCAGACATTTTTCCTTTGCGCACCTTCAATCAATCACCGATCAGATTCTGCGTTAAAGACAGTCATACGTCCCAAGTTGCGACATGAAATGGCGATGTCGTTGTTGTGAACTCAAATTCGCGGATATGTTACTGACAGGGCGTAACAGGCAGGTGGTAGCTGGCAGGTAGCGCTTTTCCTTCTTATTTAACCTCCAGTGTCCTTTGCGCATGCGCTGTGTTGCCAAACGACTGAGACGCGGCTCCAGGTCCGAACGCGGCGCTACGTGTCTAGCCGTTAGCAAGCGCTACGAGTTCAAGTCACGTGGTTTAGTATTGGTGAAAATTTAGCACAGAGTGTAGGATTGCAGTGGATACTGTTCTACAGAGTCGGAAGCTTCGTCTCTTACCAGCAGTGGGTTGTCCCGTATCGGCAGCGGGATCTGCGTAAGATGCGGCAGAAATATTTTGAAGGCATTTGATTTGTTGAGATTAACGAAACAAGGCAGCATGTGAACAGAATATGCACTACCTCACTCAGCGCACATGTCAAAACTGAGCAAATTCGCAGTGACTACTTTCTGTTGCATCTGAACAGGGCAAAATTACTTGCTTGAAATTTTCCGGTTGAAGTAGCGCTTGTTTATTTCCGCACCAGCAGCTGCCGTTAGAACCAGTACCTGCTAAACCTGGCAGCTGGCATGACAGCAGCAAAAAAAATTGCTCATTGTTGGCCGGATAAATTATTAAGACAAGGGTCTTAAAATTTGTCCATTGCGGTAAAATGGCACTCTACACTGAGCGCATTATTTTTGGCCGATCATAGTCCAATATGATGGTACTTACTCTTTGAGCAACGGTTCTGACACTGAAAAAAAAAAATACAAAAAAAAACCTCGTAAGCACAGAACTCAGCGGGTACTCGTTACATGCTTATTGGGCTTCGATATGAAATAATTTTCATTCGGCGCTGAGTTTTAATATTACTTCTCAAGTAAAACTTGCACCGTGAAGGCTATCATTCATTTCACGATTAGAAATGACTGAGACTGATATGCATCATTTCTCTTCACTTTTCCTTCTGGAAAAGAGTAATACGGGAACCTATTTATTACCAGTACATTTTGATGGCTTCTAACCAATGCTTAATTCGCGACGTGATAAACATCTCCATGACAAGTTTAATAGACAGTAGAAAGGAGGATGCAATAACCGATCGCAGTATTTGTTGAATACCATATCGGTACTCGTCACATGCTTAATGGACCTCGATATCGACAGATACTATTTTATCTGCCGCGATGAGATAGAATGTTACATTTTAAGTGACACTTGCAGTGTGAAGACTATCATTCCTTTCCGGCACAAAACAAGTTATGATAATTTATCATTTGCTTCCCTTTTCCTTTAGGAAAGTAATAAGAGGGACGCTATATGTTACCAGATAATTCTACTTTTCTAAACGCTACCCCACTCGGGAAGAGATACACAACTGTATGACAACTTTTGTGGGCGGGGGAACGAAGGATGCCGTAAATTATCACAAGTCTGCTGAAGGTCATACGCAGATGGCTTTATTTTAGGCATCTGGGTCGAGGAGCTTAAGAAAAGAAAACAAATAACTTATTCGAGTTGCAAAAGAAGGATTTCTCTCGTTTTCAACGCAATCTGCTTAACACCCTGGGAGAAAGACAACATTCTCACTTCTCAGTTGGCCCCGGTCATCCGAAGATTAGAGCCTTATATTCCACTTGAACAATGTTCTTAAGGCACTTTGAACATTTAACTTGCAATGAGGTGAACTCTTTTGTGTGGAACGCCGCTGATTCGTGCCTTACTGCGTCCACTTGCGTACACTGACTGACGCCGTGCGGTGCGGCATTCTAAGAATACCAAATGAAAGAAAAAGCACGCACGCCTGGATCGGACGCCAGGCGGGGTCAACTTCGTATATGCGTGAATCCTTTGGTGATATCATCGACCACGACGTCACACCCAGTCATTGCCGACGATTTCACCAGGTGATGACGTCACAATCTCGCAGTATTCCGTGGAATAGCTCGAAGAAGTGTGACACTTCTCGCAGACGGAGACTCGTGAGCCTATAAAGGCTTTCGCATAAAAATATATAACACTATCTGCTTACTGAGAAATAGCGGCACTCAATATCAGGTGAGTTCATTAACAAAAAAAAACATTTCACGTTCTGCATGAGGTGGAAGACAGTGTCAGCTACATCAGGAACCCAACCTCGGCCGTACGCCTAAGTTCCCCGAACGAGATAGCGGGCCGGGGTGGCGCAGTGGTTACGGCGCTTCAGTACTGTTCCCAAGGATGCCAGACCGAATCCCGGCTTCGACTGCAGCTTTTCGATGGAAGCGAAAAGCTAGGCCCTCGTGTGCAGTGTGATGTCAGTGCACGTTAAAGAACCCCAGGCGGTCGAAATGTTGGGAGCCCTCCACTACGGCGTCTCTCATAGCCTCAGTTGCTTTGCGACGTTAAACCCCCCGAACCAACCAACCAAACCAAAATAGCTTAAGGAGGGGAGGAGGGATAGAGAAGCAACGAATCTTGGCCATTTATAAACATAATGCATTAATAAAAGGTTCAGCGGCTTTCCCGTTATCGTCCTCGCCCCCTTTCTATCGCTCTGCATCGGCATCTCGAACCATCTATTCTCCTGACACGACTACAGCGAGACGTATTGATCTACCAGCTATATGTTATCTCTTCCAAGCCTATGTAAGAGGCAGCAAATAATCATTCGCATCTACGTGCCGGAAGACAAGCTAACACACCGAAAAACAATTGTGCGTGAATTGCCTGCCGGCTGCTGTGACAGAGCTGAAGGTGATGCACAGGGGGCTCGTCGCGTTCACGAGGCTTATACCCGGAGTACGAGAGACTATGTTCCACACAAAGATTACCAGCGGCTAGCCGTTGTCACCTGCAGATTTCTGAACTATCCGGCTGCCTAACTGAATATTTTGTCCATAGCCATGTCTACCGTTTCTTTTAAAACTGGCTGTTAACCCCAATGGACAGAAATGTGTTGTAGACAGGCAATGTAGTCTGTGTGAGAGCAGAAGCTTATCTGAGAAATATGAATTTCCTTAAAAAAGGATCGCTCTTACTGCCACAGCGGCTCTTAAGTAATTAAAAACGCATGACAATAAAGTAGTTATGCCAAATATTTAGTTTCACTGGTCTTGCTCCTGAAACTTCCACCAAAATTAACGTTCCTGGCGACCACAAATCAACGCACTCATGTTGCACCATTCTGAAAAAGAAAAATCCTTCGAAGTTTTTCATACTTCTGAACCTAAGCTCTTCACTACCTCTACCGGCACTGGCTGCTTGCAAACCATATTCATTCGTGGATGCATTGCAGAACAACAGCTCCGAGATAAGTAAAGTATCAATCCCACTCACTATCAAGAAATGTAAATAATATCTGGCTAGCATCTATTTCTTGCAAGGAGCGAAGTGCTTCTGCTTACTTTTCGGTGCCGGTACCTTCTTCAGAATTTCTGGAAGACGGAAGGACAAGAAAAACATGATGAGAGTCAAAACGGATATTCAAACTATTTCCTGTTATTGTAACATAAGTCTACAATATGTGCCATTTTGTCTGCTCGGCTGTTGCCAGCGACCCGCGATACATTTGCTGGGCGACATTGTATTGCTCATATACCCTTTCTGCCCTCTTGGCCCATATTTTGCCTCCACCATCGCTTGAGTTAACTTTTTTGTTGCTCTTGCTGCCCGCCAGGCAGCCAATGCTCAAGCGTCAGGTGTTTCTACCGTTTAGGCTGGAAAGGAAGGATCCGTTTCCAGGAAAGTGCGAACAAAACATCGCCCACTATTTCTTCGGTGAACACCGCACAACAATCAGATGAACGGTTTGAGAGATCGCACATTTTTTTTTTTTTTTAAATTATGTCGGCTGTTACGTTGAATACGTTACGTGGGCTAGGCGCAGCCTGCGAACTTTTGTCCCTCGCGTATCAAACGGTCAGGAGCGAACAACCACTAATTATCGTCTTTGTACTCTACTCTGTTGCAATGGTAAAAACAAACAAACCTAATCAAAGTTACCTAATGTTATGTCATCAGCATGAATTGCGCTGATGAGTCGCCTAAAACATAAGAGACGTTTAGCTAGAGCTCAAGACAAAGCACCAGTAGGCGATGTGTGCATTAATGATGAGGCTGAAAAGGCGGAGGCAAAGGAAGATGGGCTTCAAGGCGCGAAAACCTAATCGAATCGCCATCTTCCAAGGCACCACGTTGTCCTTAGATATGAGCCACCTTCACAAATAATTCAGAGCAGGCTATCTACATGCTACCATCTAAGAGCGAAGGCATAAGCCTGTCGCGGGCCGAATCGGCAGCATGATGACTTAGGTGGTTAAGAAGGTTGAAAGATGCGAGCAGGCTTGAATGGCGGGGCCTTTTGACGTCAACTATTCTGAAGGCACTGGACATATTACTAAAGAAAATCGCTAACACTTTTGTGTAAGCATAGTAATTTTCAAACATTAAAAAATAAAACAATCACGGTCGCGGCGGCAGCTTTTCGATGGAGGCGGGAAGCAAGGAGCCCGGGTCCTGTGCGGTGTCAGTGCACGTTAAAGAACCACAGATGGTCGAAATTTCCAGCCTCCAATACGGCGTTTCTCATAGCCAGAGTCGCTTTGGGACGTTACACGTCATAAACCAAGCTAAAACATTACCATGCTCTGAAGTAGTGGGTGGCAAAAAGCTGATGGCAGAAGGTCATTTTTGCATCAAGAGGCATGTCCTGTATTTCCAACTACGAGTTTCTTTCATTTTTAGTTTGCCCTAGGCTTCGCAGGGTAAGAAAAGGTTTAAAATCCGCCGCTTGCGACTTGACCCCCCGCGAAACTGACATTTCCGTTCCAAGAAAAGATTTTACGGTTCAAGGGAGAGCTGCTGTTTTGCACCATAGGCTATATATTTCAGTACTCTTCACGCTATTCTTGCAGTACGTTTCAGTTACGCCCCATTGCCTACTGAAATTACCCAATAATTTCATGCTTTCACATACCGCTAACCATCACGGCCACGAGTTTTTTGCACAGAAAAAAAAAATTCCTCCACACGTTCTTGTATTTTTCAAGCTAGGACATTCCGACGAAGCTGGTTGGTGCATTCGAGAAAAATGTGCACGAGAGAAGAGACCATCATTAACTGAGACTGGTTAGTGAATGTAAATATTTACGAATACTTGTTTCTCATTTTTGCCTTAAATGAATATAACGAAGCCTACGGGATTACCTTCCAATGCAGGATCATCTGGAAAGAGAAAGAAAACAACAAATTAGGAAAGGCAGCCTGGGCTAGTTGGGACGGTATTTGCTAACGGTGGTAAACGACAAGGACGAATGGACACAAAAAGTTCGTTTAGGTGGCGTGCGTTATAGCGGTAAGCGACTGTATATATGGTATACAGACTAATTACCGGGATTCTAGCATCCCCGATTATAAACACTCCCCTCTACCCCGCCTAACCGCCCACCCCTCGCCTATTTTTACAAAACGGCACAAAATGTGTATTGTGCAGCAAGGGGCGAATGAGTGAAACCTGGGCAAAACTGTGTGAAAAGACATTCGAGAGCCTTCGGTCACAAGAAGCTTTCCGAATAACCTTTGCGTGCTTGTGAAAAAGCGGTGAAGCTCGAGTGGCGAGATTACTCTTGGCTCTTATACAAAGTGTTCCTCTTTAGAGACATAGGGACATATAGGCGCTTAAAACATAAACCATTCCTATCGCCGCGAATATCTTTTTATCCTCATGCGTCCATATGGCGGCATAGCCCTTACTTTAAGAGTAATGAAATACTTTGGTGCCGGAAGTAGGTTACTGAGCCACAATTCGAAACTATTGAGTCATTGCAGCAGTTTTAAGCTGGCTAATCTCGTTATTACCACCCCAGAAACCTTCCCATGGCTCAGTGGAGCGACAAATTACCCCCACAGTAGGCTGCACTATGACACCATTGCTCAGTGTTAGTCGCCTCAACATCACCGGTGTGGTTCCCAGGAACTCTAGAAAAAATAGCAACAACTCTCCAGGCAATAAAGGGAAGCGATATCGTAGACAACGTGTTCTTCGTCTTTTCCATTTAAAACGTACGAGTTTCCCAAGTCAACGTGCAGAGCTCCTAATTCATTAAGGAACGATATTAGCAGAATTATATGAATGGGTAGCCGATGCCGTTTTTAATAGCGATTAAATCCTTAATTCTACTTCGTCAGGGCCCTGGCCGATAGGAAAGGAAGTCGTAAAGCGCGAAATAACCATTAACGATCATTCCAAGACTTAGCACAATTACTTCAAAGGAAAAGAGAGGGGACCAGAGGAAATAGTGAGTGAGAGAAGAACGCAACACTGTAACAGAGTCCTCCTGAACGTCTCCTACGGCGGCATCGTAAAGTACGGACATCTGTCACAGCGTTGTGGTATTTTACACTTCGCTTCCTTCGGAATGAGGCCAGGATTCGGAAGAACCGCCCGCATGTCATTGGAATTTTCGAGGAAGTACTTCGAAGCGGAAGCAGATTCGCTTGAACCTGATGGCCTGAAAGTATGGAATTAAAGGCTTGCAGTGGCGCGGGCTAAGAATTTGTTTCCCCTACGAAGCACGAGATAAAAATATGGACGCCAACAGTACACCGATGTGCACATAAAGGCTACCCTGTGTTCCTTATGCCAGTTGGTCAGTTTTTAAATTTGTTTGCTTTTTATTGCATTGTGACATGCCGCCAGGCAGAGCTCGCAAATTCGCCTGCGCTACTATAAAGCAATGAGGATTAATGGATTTTACTTACTGTCATACTCCGAGTCCGTTTCAGTGTCCGAAAGTTCTGAAAAAATATAATCAATATCATGCGACTTGGACTACCTTCGTAAGCTAATTGTAACAAAGGTGCACAGCAGTTCGTAAGACATTGTCTAAGAAAACAATGATAGCGCGATTTCACACTTCGTGCAGGCCCCTGTTGGTCAGTGCATTTACAGATGTTGCTTCCAAAATGTTGAAAAGATTTAAAACGCGGGAGCCAAAAAGTATAATTGAGATGCCACAGCCCCTTTCCCGCTAGGTAACATCGTGCTTTGAGAGTACATTTGTATTTTTCAACAACTTTGGCCAGAGAGCCGGATTCTCGCACTCGGTAACGGAAACGGAACGTGCAATTTTCGTCGCTGGACAAAATGAACTTCAGGTGAGCTACTAACAGACGGCTGTAAGCGTAGTAATTGTGGTGCAGATTATGGGATCACATTTACGCGTCAAGGTAGTTTTAAGTTTCCAACACATAAAAGGCATCTTTTTAAACATAGTGAGAGATCAGATAGTGTATAAGTGCTAAAAAAAATAAGAAATTCCCATTTGCTAAGCGTTTTACGGCATGGCTTAAGGTCAGAGCCCCAAAGTGCGACTGTTGGATTTCTCTGTGAGAAACAAAGCCTATCTTCCTTTCCTAACGAGGAGCTGATCGGGTGTGCCTTCATTTGATGACGTTTATAAGATTTAGAAGAGTTTTACGGCAATAGCTATAATGGCGCAGAACTCTGAGGAGATACCATCATCATATTTCGTGTCAAGGGCAGCCTTTCGTTCGTTTTATCATACTGAGTGCGCATTTAGGTAGAAAAAAATAACCCACTCGGCAAGAAACACCCTGCCTAATCAAGTGGTAAAATTTTCAACTATTACTGTTGGTCCCCGGAACCGATTGAGCGAATACTGCAAGTGATAGTAGCTGTCTGTCTACAATCTTGATGTCAGAGTAGGTTATGATGCACAGGTGTTTTAAATTATGGACCATTCAATGCGATATTTGTTTCTGCCTTCCTTCACTCTATTGCACACCGTCTATCTGAAAGCACGTTACAGGTGTTAAAGACAGAGAAATATGTTGCCTGCTGTTCTTACCTACGACCGTCATCTATTGCTACTGTATTACAAATGGAGTACACAAAATGTGTATTGTGTAAGAAGCGGCGAATCACTGCAAAAAAAAAATCGCTTATTTCTTATCTGTAACTACGAACTTTAATTAACTGCTGGAATATAAAACTATTTTAATGTTCAAAAACGTATTGCTCTAGTTCTCGCTTGAATAATTTTGAAAACTGGAAAAGCACTTTCGGCACCGGAAGAAGCAGTCGGCCAAGCACAGTATCACACGCGGTATCAAATTTCACCTACATGACGTGAGAATTCCTCCAATCCGACAAAATCCGCAACGCTACCACCAAACTTTGTCAAAGTCCAAAAATCTAACCGAGGCATTGTCGCTCATCCCAGATTATGTTTTTCCCGTCATTTAGTTGTCCCTTGACGAACATCAACGTATCCTATCCCAATCGTTCGATAAGCATGGCAACGCTAAAGACCCCATCGAAGTAACGTAGATATCTTGCCTAGTATTTCTAATTACTCGACAGTACGATGAGATAAATGAAATATTAAGCAAAATATCGACGATACCTCTTCGGGTCTTTAGCGTTGCCATGCTTGTATACGATGGCTACACAGTATGAAAGAGCACACATCACAGGTTGTCTTCTTCCCCCCGACGAAGACAAATACCCCGGTCGCAAGCTATGTATCGCAAACAAGAGACCCCCCGAAAACGATCCGACCATTTCAATGCAAAACTAATTTTTTAAACATTCTTTCTTTCCCAGAACGGTGGAGGAGTGGAATATTCTGCCAGTTTCTGTGCTTCTGTTTTATGTAATGACGATTTCTTTTTAGCACATAAAGCTTAAGGTTGTATTTGCTTTGTAGTCACCTTCCTCGTTATTTATTTTAAATCAATGTCTTAAAACTTTGTTGTCCTGTGTGCTGCGGTATTGAGGAGAAAAGTGTGCACTATTGTCATGTGTTGTCAAGAGGAACTGTGCTGCATGTACGATTTTATTTTCCTTTGATATATCCCCCCCCCTTACTGCAATGCCTAATGGTGCTGTGGTATTATGCATAAATAAACAAATTCGAGCTTCAAATTAAGAATGTTCTTCTAAGCGGCTTTTACCATGAACCAACTGGATATCTCCTAACCCAACAAAACAAAAGTAATAATCGATATCTTGTTAGACTTACGAAACTCTGTCGGGTATGGTGTGACGGCGAAGTACACTGGACATACCAGTCCCAGTGCCAGAAGGAGACCGACCAAACAGAACATTCGTTTGGCTTTTAGTTGCAAAATTATTTCAAACTCTTCCCTGCAACAAAAGAAAGCTATGTCATTATCAAAGCTTACATGCACTGACACTTCACAACGAGCAGCCTGAATTGGCATGTCAGTTTCAAGGCGACTAATGTTAACTGTTGCAACATTTCAGATGTTCTCTCCACACGAGGATAGGCAGTGGGGGTTAATCGGTAGGCATAGGCCGCAGCTATTTCCGTAAGGGTTGAAGCACTCTACGAAATATATCGGGCGTCAGCTACGGGCATGTAACAGATTCTAAATATGCAAAGCAAGGTTATCCTGCAGGATTATCAGTATCAGAGACACCTGGCGAAAACACTAATTTTCCTGCGCAAAGGGTTGGAGGCGCCTGCACTATTGACAAGCGCCCCCCACTAGCCACCCACCTACTGACCCTACACCGTGGCTGTTCACTCACTTCAGCACAGCCCTCCCCCCGCCAACCTACATCCGCCGGCTAGGACCTACCTAACTCATCTCCAGCAGTTCTACCTGTCGCCCTTCTCCCTACGTCCAGTGAGCGCAAGGCCTCAATTTTCTAGAACTCCGCTGAGAAATGTGCCGATACAGAAACATCACCATGCGCCGTGGTTTCAGAAAACTGCGAGATAAGTG
Source organism: Amblyomma maculatum (assembly GCA_023969395.1). Lineage (NCBI taxonomy): Eukaryota > Metazoa > Arthropoda > Arachnida > Ixodida > Ixodidae > Amblyomma > Amblyomma maculatum. Next base: position 20,402 of record JAJIZL010033708.1, read on the forward strand.
GATTGAACGTAGTTATACACAATTTGATTAACCTTTTTTGGGCGGTGGAACAATGGATGCGATAAATCATCACAAAGTCTGCCGATGGTGAATACGCAGATAGAATTTTATTTTGTGCACCTGGGCAGAGCAGATTAAGAAAAAACATTCTTGATTCGAGTTGCAAAATAAGAATTTCTCTCAATTTCTACGCAATCCGCTTTACATCCTGGGAGAAAGCCTACATTCTTACTTCTGAGCTGGCCCGAGTCAACCGAATGTCAGGCATTATATTTTCCTCTCGAAAATGTTTTAAGTCCCTTTGAACCGCTAAGGTGCGTGGGGCGAAACCCATTTTTAGAAAAGGCACCGATTCTTGCTTTGCTGCATCTGTTTATGTATGCTGTGCGGTGCGGCGTTCGAGGGAGCGCAAAAAGCTCGTCCACCTGCCTTGCGGGCTTCTCAAGTCAAATTATGTTTAGTGAAATCGACACACATGCTTCGATTTTTGCAAGCACGCGTCAGGCTTTACGTATGACGGTCTCGCATAGTTTAGGATTCGTGTAATGATGCGTACGATGAGCGTTCATTTGCTTTTATTTGGCACTAGGTAAAATACCTGTTTTTCAGAGTATTCCAGCGTCCCTTTTAGCAGGAAGGCACTTTGAGAAGGCTTGATAGACGAAGGTCATTGTGCAATCACTGATGAGGTCATTCACAGATTGTACAAACAATTTTCGAAGTGAATTATTGGTACAGGCAAATGATTTGCATTGTCACTACATGCACGCGCAGAGATGTATTTTCCAGAAGGTTAGTCTGGCTGTATGATTTTACATAAATGCACACCCCGCGTGAGCTCCAGCTATGCTCCCCGCCTTGATAGCGCCTTCACCAAGCATTTTTGGCAATTGATGGATGAGCATTTCGGACACGTCAATCCTGACATCATGAAAGAACATGTCGATTGTGAAAAATGTTCGCATAACCTCACCGTGGAAGGAGGGGGGACAATGATTCAATATTAGTGAGAGTTCCTTATGCTCATCGAGTGACAATGTCAATCGTGTCTCCTACTTGTACCCCGCTGATTCGACGTGCACATTGAGAAACTGACGTGCAGAGAAAGAAACAAAAATTTGCACTTTTACTTTCCCAAGCCGAATTGTTGCTAGGAACGAAACATCAAAAGAATTACATACATTCCTGACAACAGCCATTTTCTCAACCAGTGCTACGACGTGCGAACCTCTTTTAGCGTCAGATTTGTGAGGCAACACGCTGCGTACTTCGCTTTTAATAGCAATAACGGAGTCCTCTACACTATAATTTCTGATTAACAAATGTGAGCTTCTATGATTCAGAAAAGATTGCATAGCTTCAAAGAGCTTATCAACTCTGTCCCCTGAGACAATAATTCAAAGAGCTGTCTTTGTGACCCATTAAACAACGGCTTCATTAGAGTTGCAATATAGAGCTGGCATAGAAAGAGAAGTGGAAGTATGTGCTGTTCAATGACTCCAAGTCATTTGTCTTGTGAGGGCTGCCGCATTGAGGACCGCATAATAATTTAAACCAGCTGGATGTACTTATATACGTACATAACTATACTTACATATACTTACATATATACATATACTTATATAGTATACTTAACATGAGCGCTTCTCTGTTTCCCTTCTATTGAAATGTGACTCAATCGAAGCTCGGTCGAAACCGGGTACATCCTACACACTATCCGAGCAGCTAATCACAGGACACTAGCAGAAAGAACGAATAAAAGAAGAACGAATGGCTCATAGATTGAAATACTGTTGCGTTCTGAAAAACGCTCACATCGCTGACGCCGAAAGAAGGTGTTCTCAAGAGCTACTGACGCACTTACTGAAGGATATTAGACTTTCTTACGGTTACAAGTAGCTCTTGGGTGCGTCTGGTTCATGAAAGGGCATAAGGCTGAAGTATGAAAAAAAGAAGTTCGTTAATCAAGGGTGGCCCAACATTAGCTATAAGAGCTCTAT
>JAJIZL010033709.1:0-17662 GCA_023969395.1 Amblyomma maculatum
GTGTGTGTGTGTGTGTGTGTGTGTGTGTGTGTGTGTGTGTGTTTGGGAAGGGCCTCACATCTCTGCGGTTTCGCATGTGGTCTGTGCACGGATATAGGACAATATCCAATATGCCGTCCTGTGTAGAACGCACAAAAGTGCGTGCTTTTCGTTTCTATCAAGCAGACAGGAGCCCTCCCAGTTCACCTCTTTACTTTTTCTACCCACTTTCAAACAAGTCAAGTAAAAAGGGTGACTTAATGCCTTTCTATAACATCTCCAGGACACGGGCCTGGACGCCAGTTGGTGATAGCAGAAGTTGACTAGAAACTATTATCGATGATCTTGAGCATAGCGATCTAGATCAGCCGGATCGCAGCAATGGCTGATTTCTCGGCTCTATTTAACGCTGAAGCGTTATGAAGGTGGATCGTTTGCCAGCAGAAATGCTTGCGACAGCCTCCATTTCAACTTCACTGGAAGTAAAAAAGAAGAAAAGGATGAACTAAATTTTAACATCCACGCATTGTACGTAGAGTACAAACTATTAAATATGTTATCACGCTAGGAATCCTACTGACAGCCCAAGAACCGCTTCAGAAAAAAAAACTTCGAATGAAAGAAAACAAGTCTTACAATTATGTACCTTAATTTGTTTGTCACTTGTTATCGCCCAGACCATTTTAAGAAAGCCGAGGAACGTTAATGTGGGGAGTTTTACAACGCGCCTTAGAAGGAGTTAATTTGGACACGTGTTTCAAGTAAATGTATTTAATGACATTCACGTATATTCTACACAATGAAAGAACATATGTTATGACTATGCAGGCTCAAATGCTTTGATGAATGAGCGCCTTGCCTTTAGTGGTTACATCATAGCCAATTTTCGTAGACGTCCCTGTACTGAAGAACCAAAAACGTCTTGTGAAGAAAGCCTCACGACTACATGCGCTTGTCGTGCGATAATCGCAGGGCATATTTACAACATTGTTTATGATGCGGGCCAATGTTTAGGAAAACATTTATTTGTTGAAACTAAGACAGCAAAGTAATAATTTTTATCATAAGTTTAAAAAAGAACTTTTTTTGCATTCCAAAATGCATTGAAAACAAATCACAAAATCTGCTAACCGCCCATTATTATGCAAATGTGATTATATTGAGTTTGAAAACATTCAACAAATGCAGAACACAGAAGTCTACGGAGCGAGCGTAGATATATTTCTGGCAGCCTCGGAATATCTTCATCTATTCCATTGTTTGCCCATCTTGATTGAGTTAATATTGAACTAGAGACTTACGCTTAAAAAATTCCATATATGCAGCGAACGACTGCAGTTGAGGGCTGCAGAAATTTCCGGCACCCGGGGTTCTGTAACATCTGCTGATGTTGTAGAGTACGAATGCCTGTTTTTCACCTACATCGAAATGCATTCATCATATCTTTGCAACACCACGTGTCTGCTCTCGCCTTATGTACACACTCTTTAAATAGAGACACCTCTTTTTGTTATGTCGTGCCTCTTGTCGATGCGTCATAAAACAAGTTATATGGGTGGTGAAATGGGCAGATTATTTACATCCTGCCATGGTTATCCTTATTACCCATATGTGCCTAATTGAAACAAGATACTTATAGCTTGTTGCTTGTAATTCCCATCAATGCTTGCATTTGAATAGTCTTTTGCAGTAAATTTACTCGTAGTGTCTTTATTTTAGTAACTGCAAATATTTGTAACAGGACTCTGTCAGGCTTCCAACAGAGATATCGGAATATAGTTTGGAGCCTGAAATCGTCAAATCATTTCAAGCCGATAAACACTTGATTTTAACGCTTTCACCTCGTCATGACTAATCTAGCGACGCTAATAGCGCATGCCGCCGATGAAGTCTACGTGGCTCCGCACTGTAACTGTTAAGACCTCTCATGGCGTTCAGCTGGAGCAGCTCGCTAACAAGGAGCGTCTGACACATTCACTGCAGTTCCCTTACCCGTTGTCGTAACGATTCGATCTAGGAGCACAGGTTTCTTATAAACATTACTACCTGATACCTGACGTTCGGCTGCCTTGCTACCAAGCCTTGTCTTTAGACTCCTAATAAACTGCCTGATGTTCAAAGGCATGTTTAATCAACACATATAGTTCATACCGGTACAGTACTGTAATCAACGGAGCAGTTCTAAAAATGGGATAGTAAAATAGAATAAGCTACCCAGCACTGTAATTACTCGCTGTCTAGTCACATAATGCCTGAAAGGGATCCTCAAACGCGATCGACACTACTTGCCTTAGTGCTTATCGAAATTTGTCTGGAGCGCAAACAACAGCTTTTTCAGCACATGGAGGTGTATGCTACATCAATAGGTATCAAAAAGCAAGGCGCTCAAGCTGCAGTTTGAAACATGCAAAGAATATGTGGATTGAGCTTCTCTTGGGCTTCTGTTCTAAATTTCGCCTCACGCCTCAGAAGAAAATAATTATAAGTGTTCTGCCTTACTCGCTGCCTCTGGAGGTCAAAAAAGCCGCGGCCGACATAGTCTGTCGCAGTGAAAAGTTCACGGTGCGACAGATTTGTGAACAAGCGGCTTCAGGCGTCTTATGCTAGGACAATTGCCGCTATTACGAGCCCTATGAGGTACTTAAGCAGATAAGGATGACAGAATTGGCTGGACAATTAGTATTCTCGGTAGGCTATTGTTCTGCCCTTAATGAATGTGATGCATTCATTGAACAAACGCTCATACTTAGGACTGATTTCTCTCGTGATGATATATCAGTAAATGCGCGTAGCGCATCAGGCTTTCAGCAGCGCCCATTAATGTTTTAGACGGCAATGTGAATTTTCGCATTCACCGGCTTTGCAGATTGTAGCGATTCTTGCTGTTTTGAGTTTCGTATATGCTGTTTTATGAAAGGCTTCACATTCACAGCTGATTCTTTCTTCTCTCCGGTATTTTGGTCAGCTTTCTTTTCCCGTTCTCAATGCAGCCCTAACGACATGATGCATTCTAAAGGGGTTTAGTTGAGTATTTAGAAAGTAATGTTTGCACTGAATAGTCAAGTTTTATACGTTTACCCCTTATAGGGTGCATTACAGGGCTTCAATCTTTTAGGCCCAACCTCGTTAGTACCTAAATGTTTTCGATATAACAAATATATGTAAGGGCTGTGATAAATATGGTCCATAAAAAGCTTTCCCCTTAAATTTTGCTATATTATACCACAAATCCTTGAAATATAAAGCATTGGCAACTGCTTCCAACGCAATTATAACGGCCTTTACAATCGTGAACTTTACTGTGTACAAAATGTAAGGCACCCTGCTTATTCATGATATTCGCGTGAGCTCTTTGCGGTAGACTTGATTTTCCACCATGCCATATATGATTAAATATAATTTCCCATAAGCAGTTATTTAGTGAAAATATTTACAGCCTTATTCTGCAAAGCCGAATCAGAATAAGAGGACGTGGCTTGCATTTTAGTTCAGTGGAAAGCAAAATCACTGAAAAATGAACACTAAACCAGCTTTTGTACGCAGTTGTGTCTAGAGTGGCATGACCACACATTAACAGGTCAATAACTTTACAACGTATAGGACCATTGTTTGCCCAACTTGAACACGTTTGCAATGCATGATGATCGGAAGCGTTGATCTGGCGGTGATATAGGTGATGATCTCCTGCGCGGAAAAACGATTTGTAAAAGACGATAGACGCACAAAAGATTCAAGGCGTTGGCTTAAGTCAATTGAAATATTCACTGGCCTCCCAGATAATGAAATGACGCGACATTGATGTGGCAACGAATGTGGACTGTTACCTCATTGAACACTGTCCGTTGAAGGTACTTAGCCTGCTTATCACAGTGGTTGCTCAGTGGTTAAGGACTCCAGCTTCTAAATCGAAGCGCCCAGGTTTGAACACGACCACCGGTGCGTGAGTTTATTTAGATGGTGGCGGCACATAGAAGCGTTCATGTGCTTTTTGATGTCAGTGCACGCTAAAGATGCCCAGGTGATTGAACCAGGGCGCACCATGTGACATAGGTCACATGGTACGCATGTCGCTTTTAAACATACTGCTTGATGACACTGCATGTTAGAGATCCGCAGGTTGTCGACATTGCTCCGTAGCCCTCCATTGCAGCACCTCTTTCTATCTTTTATACTTACTAATACTTTTCTCTCTTCCCTTACGGCGCTGAAGAATGTGTCGACGTGTGGTGCATTCTGTTGCTATGCGATATATTACTCAAAGTCAAATTGTGGGTTTATAAAACGTTTTTTTACTCATGTACAATTCATTCGTTGAACAAGAAATAAACATTCACAAGAAACGATGATAAATACTGGTTATGCAAAGTGGGACTAGGCAAGTGTAAATGGACAGAGTGGAATGACGTATGAAAAGAATACAGTGTTTGAATAAACACACGACCTATGAGAGATGCATTATCTCTCATTTGGTCTAAACCGAAAATAGCTTGGTTGTTCTGCACAAAATGAAATAGAAAGAATATTGAGACTCCCCTTCATCCGAGATAAACAGTTCTTACAAGTAACCGAAACGTGCACGGCGTAGGCGACCGCGTAATGCCACATGGCACAACGTCGAAACCCACGAGACCCAGCTGCGAAACGAATTCGGTATAACTGATCAAGTGTGCCACTATTAACAGGCGTGCGAAACGGCTATTGGGAAAACGACGACTCCAAACAAATGAAGCAATTGTAACAAGCTTTAATGTAGGGCGAGCTCGCTTCCTAGGCATAGATCAGAATATGCGGATTGTACGTCCCCGCTCAAACAGCTGGTGCTCGCGTCTCGTGCGGGCGCACTGTCACCAGGTACTTGACCTTTGGTGGGAGGGGGGAAATTAGGAAATGCGATACATTGGGCGGCACAGCCCTATAACTGTCTCCTAGAATACATTAGGGACCACCGCAACAGGGCTATGCAGGTGGAAGGGGATAGAAAAGATGAATGGAAGAGGATTTGAGGAGAGGGAAAAGTGGGCAAGGCATCTGCTTCTTTATATTCTGCCCCCAGAAGAAGAGGAAGCCGTCCTGGCGACTTAAGGGGACAACAGTACGCCTGGGTCGTAGTATGGCTTTAACCGAGAGACACAGATGGTCTCACAGCCACGTCATAAGGGCTGATGAAGTCGTGAGGGGTTTAACAATGTAGTTGATGGGTGAGGTGCACTGAAGGACGCAGTAGGGTTCTTGGTGTTCCGGTAGCAGCTTGGAGGAGAGGCCAGGTAATGTAAAAGGTACACATAGCCAAACACGGGCTTGCGGCAGAAAGCAGTCGACGGCGTGAGCGGGTGACAACGCTTTTTCTGTCGGCCCTAATCGGAAGATGCGAACGAACGGCCGAGCTTCCTGCATTCCTCAGCGTATCTAGAGCCTTCAGAGACGGTGCTGGCTTGAGAAGAATAGGACCGGTAAGGAAGCATGGTGTCGAGTGGTGGAGATGGCTCACGTTCATATAGTAGGGGAAATGGCGAGAATCTCGAAGTAGTCTGCGAAGCGGTGTTGTATGCATAGGTGACGAAGGATAGCAATGTGTCCCAGTTGAAATGGTCGGCAGCGACGTGCATTGACAACATGTCGCCTAGGGTTCGGATGAATCTTTCAGTCGGGCCATTTGTCTGCGAGTGAAAGGCAGCAGTAGTTCGATGAGTGATGTTACATTGCTGCAGGAGGGATGAAACCAGTTCAGATACAAATACATGGCCACAGTCGCTAAGGAGTTCCCGTGGCGCTCCGTGACGAAGGATGAAGTGGTTTAAGAGGAAGGCGGCAACTTCGCGTTCCGTATCAGCATGTAGAGGGACGATTTCGACGTAGCGGGTGAGGTGATTTACCTCTACAATGACCTAGCGGTTTTCGGCTGCAGTGTAGGAAAGCGGGCAGTAAAGGTCAATAACTCACTCGGTCGAAAGGTCTTGATGGGCAATGGGGAGGCTGCATGGGGCCGGTAGAGAGGCGATGGCCGACCTTGCGGCGTTGACAATCAAGGCATGTATGGACGAACTTACAGACGTGGTGAACATTCCGCGCCAGTAGTAACGCAAGCGAAGCCGAGTATAAGACTTTAATGCACCAGCATGAACGGCTTGCGGGTTAGTGTGACATGGAGCGCAGATTTCTGAACGCTAGTGTTGAGGAATGACAAGCGGCCATTTGCGGCCGGAAGAAAAATAATTTCGGTGGTATATAAGAAGCCATCGCGTATTGTGAAGTGAGCTGCCTGGCGGCGAATTGCACCAAGAGTCGAAATGGACGCAGAGTCTGAAACGAAAGCGAGAAGAAAGGCGATCCGAAGATCTATGGCTGCTCGAATGCTAGTTGGTCAAAGACAAAGAACTGCAGTCGATGTGGGAATCACAAACGTTTGTATGCCGTAGAAGAGAGAGAGACAGTGCGTCAGCGTCGTTATGCTTTATTCAAGATCAGTACAGAACACGAATATCAAATTCTTGAAGCTGTAATGCCAGCGAGCGAGGTGGCAGTGGGATCTTTAAGGGAGGACTGCCAAAATAGGGAATGGTGGTCCTTTACGACTTCGAAGAGCTGGCCGTACACATAAGGGTGGAATTTCCTACCACCCAAACTGTTGATATGCACCCCGCCTCAGTCACACAGTAGTCCAGCTCGGCTTCGTCAAGGTACGACTCGCATAGGCGACAACACAGTAAGCACACCAGGTGTATGTTTTGAAATTTCCGGAGTCCTCCACTACGGCGTCTCTCATAGCCTGAGTCGCTTTGGGACGTTAAATACTACAAAGCCAATACCAAAACCAAACCGTATTTTGCATTTAAAAGTTTTTTTTTTTATCTCGAGCTTTTGCTCCCTTTTTTATTTTTAATTGGTTTTAAACCTGGCAAAGCTTTTGCTGGTCCGGGCTCCCTTTTTTATGCTTTTCTTTTTAGTTCGAGAGGACGAATAAAATGGTATATTGTTTACGTTGCGCTCGAACAGCACCGATACCTGTGCGGCTTGCATCAATGTGTATCTTAGTAGGAGCAGCAGGGTCAAAATACCTCATATGGGCGGCGAGGTAAGCAATAGGCGCAGTATACTAAACGCTGCGTCACAGGCGGAACAGCCAGAGAGGTCGTTGCTTCCACAAAGGAGGGTTGTCAATGGCACGATGATGGAAGCAAATTGTCGATGAAGCTTCGGAAGTAGGAGCAGGGGGCTATGAAACTTCGGATTTCCATCATCGTGGATGGTTTTGGGAAGGCAGTTACAGCACAAATTTTAGCTGGGTCGAGGAACACACCGTCCTTAAAAGCAACATGACCAAAAATTGTCAATTTTCGGGCAGCCAATTGACACTTCTTTATATTTAATTGAAGGCCAGCTGCACTAATGAATTCCAACACATGTTTCAATAGAGCGAGATGCGTCTAGAAGTACGGCAAGAAAACAACAATGTCGTCCAAATAGCACAAGTAGGTCGTCAACTTGAGGCCGCGCCATGTGGTGTCCATCATGCGCGTGAACGTGGCAAGCGCAATACACAGACCGAACGGCATGAAGTTAAATTCGTACAGTCCGTCTGGCGCCACGAAAGCTGTCTTGGCACGGTCTGTATAGGCCAGCGAGACTTGCCAGTACCGAGAACGGAGGTCCAAAGATGAGAAAAATTCGGCTCCTTGCAAATTGTCAAGAGCGTGCTCAATTCGAGTCAGGGATAGACGTCCTTGCGGTTGATTTTGTTCAAGCGACGATAGTGAACGGAAAAGCGGATGGAGCCGTCTTTTTTGGGGACGAGAACGACGGGGGAGGCCAAAGGCCTATGTGAAGGTTGTATGACGGCACGCTTAAGCATGTCACCAAGTTGTTTGTCAACTATTTTATGCTCGGTCGTGGAAACGCCGTAATGTCTTTGGCGCAAGGAAGAATGGGTTCCGGTGTCGATACGGTGTGTAATAACCTAGGTGCGACCTAAACTGTGATGTGAGAAATCAAAGGAGACTCAGAATTGGACACGCAAGACAAGAAGCTGGGTTCGTTGAATCGACGTGAGCTTGTCAATAGAGCTGGCGAAGATGTCTACTGGAGCTGAATCAGCAGACGTAGCAGTAAGTGCCGCGACTGGCATATGGCAATCGTTATCATTTCAGTTGTTGCATTGCAGCATCGAGGCAAACGGTCGGCCGTGTCCCACACACTCGCCATGAAGAAAAGAGTGCAGTCAATTGAATTGATTGATGACGGCCATGGCGCTGTAGTTCTCTTCAACAGTAAGCACGGCAAACGGCAGGGGTAGCCAGTGGCGATGCGTGAAGCCGTCAGAAGGCGTGAGGATGACAGACCCGTCGGGAAGAGAGTCGGATAAAGCAGGAAGAAGAAAGGCACAACATGGCGGGATTGCAACGTCGTCAGCCACAGTGAGTTTCGCGCGCGTAGTAGGGGTGTTGACGGTCGTGCAATCACAGAGGGGAAACAGTGCTTCTTCAGCATGAGTGCCCTCCACGGAAAAATTTATCAAATTCGGCAGCAAAACTGAGGCCTTAGATCTTCCGTAGAAAACGCAGTTCTCGCCTCTGGAATTGCGATCACTAGTTTTCCTGCGGCGGGGTTGAACGACGGTGCATGGGACACACCGAGCAGCGACGCGGGAATGGAGAGCGCGGCGACGCACAGATGGATGGTATTCAAAGTCTAGGCCTCGGATGTTGGGGTTTTGGTAAAATGCTGAGGAGGGTCGTAAGCGTATGCTCGCGGGTCAGCTTCTTCAAAAGAGGTCATGACGCATCGCGTGTCCAACGATGCCACAGGCGTAGCAAATAGGCAAGTTGTCTATTGTTCGCCATGGTTGGAAACGTCGGGGGCGCGGCACAATAGCAGCAGCAGGATTGACTGGAAGGAAGATCAAAACGAGGAAACATTGGCGGCAGCTGTCAAACTATTTGAGCGTATGTAAGCGGCGCTACAACGGATGCACTGCACAGGAGGCGCTGCAACGGCAGGCACTGCAACGCAACGGGGGGCACAGCAACGGGAGGAGTGTGACAAACTGGCGGCATGGCCTCGGACACTTCCTCCCGGATATCCTGTATCAGGTGTTGAAGGCTCGGTGCCAGATTTGATGGCGGGTTCGAAACAGAGGGAAGCAGAGACAGCTCCCAGAAGACCTCCTCATGGACAAACTCCTGAATCTAGAGCATGAAAGAACTGTTGACTTCTTTCGTTACGTCGATGTTATTAAGCGTCGTGGCCTGTGTTGAGGGCAACTGAGTGCAGACTCGCCCTCGGCGCAGTTCTTCATAACTCTGGCACAGGTTGATAATCTCGATGACAAAGGTGGGGCTTTTGGCTGCAATCATACGAACGGCGTCTTCCTCAATGCCCTTAAGCATGATGCGCTCAATCTCTGTTATTGATGTCCTGACGCGTTTGCATAGGTCGATGATGTCTTGAATACTACTAATGAAGCTTTCATCAACCTGCTGGGAGCGAGAGCAAAGGCGCTGCTCGGCACGAAGTTTTCGCACTGCCTAATGCCCGAAGATGCCAATAAATACAGTCTTCAAAGCAGGCCAGGTGGCGAAGTCCGCTTCGTGGTTACCACAGGTTCGCAAAATCCGTCAAGTAGAAAACCACATTTGTCAGCTTCATGCTGTCCTTTTACCGGTTGTGAGCACTCACTCGGTCGTAGGAGGACAGCCAGTCCTCCACATCATGGTCGTCCGTGCCGCTAAAAATGACAGGATCCCGCTGACGAAGCGCGCCGGGGCAGGTTAAGGGCGGCGGTAAAGAAGCGGTCGGTTGGGTGGCGTCAGATGGCATCGCGGTAACGAGAGTACAACTGCATAACTCCAGGATCAGTCTCCACACACTCCACTAAGATTATAACGAGTGAGCTTTAGGAGCTTTCTAGGAGCTAATCTAGGAGCTATCGGTGGAATACCGCATGAACTGAGCGCCAGAGAACACGTGCCATCCCTCAGGTGACAGCTGCGTGGTGATTCGACGCCAGTAGCAGGCGGTTTGGGCATGTACTAGACTGCACAACGCCACATCACTCCAGGAGATCACGAGTTCGCAACAATTCTCAACTGAGTTGCCAAAGTATCGTAGATTCTCGGCGACGCTAAGCCGTCCCATTGACGGGACGCATTGGTGGACACCAATTTACCGGGCAATGGCAACAATTTATTGCACATATACGACCGCACAGAGGTCAAGTGGATGCAGCAAGCACAGAACCGAGTTAATTGGAGAAATATGGGAGAGGCCTTCGCCCTGCAGTGGTTATAGTCAGGCTGATGATGATGATGATGAAGATGCTGATGCGACCACAAGATCTTCAACAATACTGATGTCAGGGTAGATGAAGTTAGCATGCCTATAAAAGGAAATTGCAGATTTGTGAAAGGTCGGTGGTTGTTCGCACTGAGGTCCAGTACTAACATTTACCGCAGCATCGAATTCCCGTGCCTAGGGGACCAAAAGTACCTTGTCAGGATTCGCGCAGTTTATAACGCGATACTCAAGAATGCTAGCAATAGAGTTCATGTTCTATATTATTTTTATGTGAATGGGGGGGGGGGGGAGGAGAGGAAAGGAAACGGTTCAACCTTAGGCGGGCAAACGTTTACACCCTAGCGGAAAGTAAGTTTAGAGTACTAGAAATTCTGTTATATGCATTCACTCCAGGCCTTTGTGAAGATTTTGTTAACGCGAATAATTTTTGGGAAGATACTTTCCAGTGTGTAGGCATTGCAATTGATGGCTTCTTCACCAAGCCGCAACTTTTCATCAGAACTCTTGTTTTTAAAGAGCACTGCAACCTACTTCATGAAGGTGTCTTCGATTCGTTGTGTTTTTTTTTCCTTAGCATCGCCGCTATTCTGTGCGCAGAGAAAAATGTCCGGAACAGTAACTTTTATTGTGTACTTGATTCAAAGATAATGTTAAATCGTAGCTCTTTTTTTGCAGACAAATAACGTCCATTTACCTCATAATCCTGAACAGAGTCTAAATAATAAAGGAATTTAATTCCGTATACAGGCCCGAAACTTACCTGCCGACTTATCGGAAAGTCTTCGCTCAGGACATAAGACATATTTCAGCGGCATTGTTTTTTTAAGCGTGCTGATTTCGAAGAGAACATGGGCAATGGGATCACTTTTTCTTTTTGGCGTAAACTATATCCTCAGGTAATCGTAACAATTTCGAGGACAGCAAACCCTTCATGATGCTCACTTACACCCGGAACAGAATTAACATGACGACGTGGATAGCAGCTATCGTGCACGTAGTTCATACAATTGTGAAAGCCCGGTGTGCTGCTCAGCTTTCAGTTTATGTCGGTGAAGATACATTTAGATAAAACCACTAAAGATGACTCGAACAAATTTAACAATATTGAATCTGATGCGTGGCGCTGCAGTAATGTCGGATGCATTCTGACGAAACATGCATGACAGAGAAAATGGTAAACCCACGTCTAGCGGCACTGAGCGTGTATAGACTAAGAGCACAAGAGCGTTTCGAGCCGTACAATCAGTGTAATAAGGTTAAAAACCCAGTGGCTTTTACGAATAAACACACAAAGATTTCAATGGTTCGAGGCAATTTTCATGCACCGAATGCTGATCTTACTCCGTCCATCTGCATTCAGTCAGCGCTGCTACGCAGCCACTGCCATATTTCCTGTGATACCGTGGCAGGGTACATGTCGAAACGCATGTGGCTACGAGCAGTAGACTTGCCCTGTATTGACGCATGAAGCGTACGTTAAAAGACGCTTGAGGTTTAAAGCCAGTTCTGTCAATTTTATTAGCCTTCCCGTTTCTCGAAATTTTTTTCGACGAGGTGCTTAACGCCAGCCGAGGCAGCCCCGGTGACGGCACCGATCACAATGGCCTTGACAATGAGCATAATTAGCGAGTGTTCATCAGTTTCATCTTCCGTGAGGCTCAGGGCATTGATGGCGTCCAGCACACTGTCTCGCTGCTCAGCGGTGTTAAGAGAGACGTCGCCCTGAAGGATCTTCCCAAGTGTTTCCACAGTCTTTCCGGCCTTGGTCAGGGCTTCGGGTTTGATAACTGGAACCAGAGAAGCAGGCGCAAATTGAGCTCAGTGAGATGCAGTTGCTTTAATTTTACTGTGCGTTTGGTCAGCGAAACAGGATCTGAACATTTAGATGCCATTAATATTTCGGCACTGATTGCCAACATTTCTTGACAAGCATGGACTCTCAAGCTCAGCTGAGAGAGTATAAAAGGAGTACCATCTCGAATAATTTTCATAAATAATCTGAACACAACGTGCTTCAAGACGGCATTTTATTTTGACGCGAAAGTCAAGCACTTTAGATGTCCGGAGTCTTCAAACTGAACTTTTTGTTGGTACATTTCTCTTGCTAATTCGCACAAATGTTGCTGATATTCGCTTTCACGCTTACGGTAAATCCAGCTCTCAGTGTGTTATTGTTTTTGTATTTTCTGAGCGGAATGATTTAAAAAAATGGCAAAGTCTTAAGTACCAAAAGTGAATCGGCGACACGTTTCGCTCCACCCCCTCTTGGTCTCGATCTGTTCGGCAACCTTTCGGGAAGCTATTTCCACTGAGTGACCGGATTTGGCCGGTCGTATTGGCAACCTCTAAGACGCAGACAGCTCGCGAGGCATCTCGTCTGCATAATCGATGCCTACCGCTGCTGTTAAATTGTGAGCTTTTGCGATTCGTGGGCAGCGACTAAGAGGCAGCGGAGGATATCTAGACGGAACGAGAGCCACAGCTCAAGCGTAGCTTCGGCGGTGTGACGTCATGGTTGTCACCTCATTAGACAGAGGCGAGCGAGCGGTTACGTCGGTATCGGCGGCAACCGAGTGACGTCATAGCTGCCATATGTTTTCCCCTCAGATAAAACAAATACACGCTCACACTGCGAAGCACCTACCGAGGGTAGTAAAAAATTTCACGTTTAATATCTCCGTATGCCCATCTCCATAAAGGTGCAGTAGCCTCTATCACGTTTTAACAACACCTGACCGCTTATTACTGAGAAGGAATTAATCGGCGCCAAATAGCATTGGATTATAAATTGCATATATAAGAGTGAACAATCAGACAAGAAAAGAATAAAAAACAATGACTGTGCTTCACAGATTTATTTTGTTTGCTTCGAATGATGATTTATTGAATCAAAAGTGTGATTGAATTTTCTTTGCAAACATTAACGCAACAGATTAATAGGCCCCGTTCACAAGAAAATCACCCTTCGGCGTTACAGGCCTCGAAACCGGGAGCCCAGAACAGAACATGGTTGTGGCATGTGGTAGTTGATAGCTGCTATGGCAGGATCTTATGGGTCGTAGAGTTGCCTGACGTAAAGCTACCATATAGTATGTCTGATTTGGTAAATTCTGCCAACTAAGGCAGCTATTTAAGATGGGGAGACCAGAGTCCTCTTCCAGGAGACCTGCGCTCTGAGAGAAGCTGTTCCTAGACCATTTACACACATACGTAGGGCTAGATGAAGCAGTGCTTATATCTGTATTTATGTCGCGTGGTGATAACTTTAACAAAATAGTTGGGCGCGTACTAACGTGCAGCTACGGAAGCAATAATTCCGAGGAAGAGCTGCCAAAGAGAAGCATTAACCATGTCGCATCTTGTAGTGAAAAGCAAAGTTTTACTGTGCCCACATATATTTTTACGGCTATCTTGAAATCAAACTACGTGTCAGTAGAAATGTGGACCACATATAACAGCCCAGATGCCAAATACAAAATGCTTTTTTTTTTTATTTCGGATACGAGTACGCTCACCCTTGATTAAGGCCCGTGAATAGGGTGCAGGTTTTCTGACTAAAATGCTTGATTTGAAAAACTCTGAAACATTGTTTGGAGCAAGATATGTTTTGCTCTTTTCTGGAACGATGACCTGTGCTAAAAAACCTGAAAAATAATACAAACACTAGGATAAATTTAATAGATAGTTCAAGAGCGCCTCTATTTTTGAACTCATTAGGGTGCCGTAAGTGTAGCACCCAAGTAGGCATATGCCTGGAGCTCTATCTATAAACACAGCGAATTCATTTAAACCCATTACCATTATAGCTTGTCTGGGAATCGCCATTTTTTACCTTTTCGCACCTTGTCACCTTCAATGCCTCCAGCTTCTTGCCTGGAAGACAAAAGAGTTTTGGTCACAAAATAATTGTCAATATTCATTCTCCTAAATAACACGTAGTTGTTGACCTCACAAAAAAATGGTTTGCTTAAAAATACAAATCATTTCACCACATGATTACCCCATTCGACAAAAACAAACTGTGTATTTTAGCGGAACGAAAACAGATGGTACAGTATTTACAGTCAAGATTCGCTTTAAATTTAAACAGAAACTCTAGATATATTGCTACATTTGACCTAATTTTATTGTTAAAATATATGACTTTACGCATTAGGCACGCGAATGTTTTTTTTTTTTGTTTCATAATGTTACACCAGAATAAAGTCACGAATGTTACAACTTGCCGCCAAAATGTCGGCTGAAAGGGGGTAGCGACGTCAGCACTAGCGACATTATATAGATCTGAGCACAACAGATAAATTGAACTTCGCCATTTTGAGAGTGCCATAGCCCCTCTATCGGTGACGAAGCGAAGCGACGGCTCTGGACTGCCAAACGAAGCGACTACGGATATACGTTACGCTCGCGCTTTTGCGTTTGTTCTATGTTTTTTGCGGCTGGGGCTCTTAAAACTGTCTAAGCGTCATTGCAGCCTCACGGTAACACAGTTTTGCACATCTCGCGGTGACGGGGGCATTCAAAGCGTCTAGAAGTGGAGCGGATGGTTCGAGTAAAAGTAGGGTGTTTTTTTTTTATGCAAACTACTGCAGCTGTGACTTCCCGTATTTCATATGCATGCCCAATACAGTCGAACCTCGATATATCGAACACGGATATATCGAATTATTGATTATATCGAACATTTTTATATCACGCGGAAAATCGCATGCATTTTTAATTTTTTATTTCGAATGGCGTCGGTTGCCAAATGGATAAATCGAACTCCGCCACCCCAAACCATGTGCACTCTGTTGACAGGAGGCGAGCTTTCCCTCAACGCCCTCGAAGATAGCGGCGGCGCGATGGGCGTTCCCGACTGCTGCGCACGATCGCTGTATACATCGGTCGCGCCGTGGGCGCCATTTGAACGTAGCGGCGTATGCACGCGGCGGCTTGGCCGGGCTAGGGTGGCTAGCCTGATTTAGTTTGTCAACGACTAACCGCGTCTCGGCGCCGCCACTTGTGCTGCGCCAGTCGTTGTTATCGTGTGTGGCCTAGGCCTGTCACGGCGTGGTCGGTGTTGTGATGGCTGCAAACGCGAAGAAGCGGACGACCCTGACATTTGCTGCGAAATTGGAAGTGATCCGCCGCGTTGAAAATGGGGAAAAAAAGTCAAGCGTCGCCGAAGCTTTCAGCATACCGAGGAGTACTTTGAGCACTCTGCTGAAAAACAAGAGTGACATAAAGGCCAAGGCGGAACAAAACCAGCACTCAGGCGCGCGGCGGGTGCGCAAAGCTGCCTTTGAAGACGTTGAGAAGGCGCTGCACAAATGGTTCATCGACGCAAGGGCCCGGTATATTCCTGTATCGGGACCGATGATACAACAGAAGGCCAAGAACTTTGCGTTCATTCTCGGTGCCGAGAACTTCAATGGCAGCAGCGGTTGGCTGCAACGTTTTAAGGCCCGCTTTAACATTGCCGGGAAGACAGTCTCGGGGGAAAGTGAGGACGCTAATGAAGGCGAGATCAAGAAGTGGCTTGAAGAAGAGTGGCCTAAGATTTTCGTCAAGTATGAGCCCAATCAGATATTCAATGCTGACGAGACGGGCCTGTTCTGGCAAATGCTTCCGCGACAAACGCTCGACACGCGCGGAGACAAGTGCCACGGCGGCAAGCAAGGCAAGGCTCGTATTACAGTCCTGTTGGCTGCGAATATGGACGGCAGCACGAAGCTGCGGCCATTTGTCATAGGCAAGTTCCAAACCCCGAGATGCATGCGCAACTGCCCCAGTGTTCCGGTGACATACGCATGGAACAAGAAATCGTGGATGACTCGGGAGATATTTCAAAAATGGTTGAAGGCATGGGACTCGGAGCTGGTGCGTCAAGGCCGGACGGTTTGCCTCATCGTTGACAATTGCACAGCACACCACACTGATGTCCAGCTGAGCAACATTGAAATTAGGTTTTTGCCGCCGAACAAGACGTCGAAGCTGCAACCATTGGACCAGGGCATTATTCGCGCTTTCAAATCCATTTATAAACGTCGGCTGATCGACTTTTTGCTTCTCAAGCTGTGGATGGGCCAAGAGCTAAAGATAGACCTTTTGGGTGCCATTCAAATGCTGAAAGCCTCGTGGGACAGCGTCAAGCAGTCGACAGTAGTTCACTGCATGCGGGTTTTGTAAGCCGCATTGAAGAAGCTTCCGAGCAAGCAACTGAAGAATCAGCGTTGGACGATGGCACAGAGGAAGAATGCCAGCTCGAAGAAACCTGGAGCCAGTTGGAGCGCTTTGTCGGTGCTGAGCCACACAGCATGTGCATTGATGACTTCGTTGGCGGTGATGACAGCACCGGAACAGTGGCGGAGTTGACAGATGTAGAGATTGCGGCGGAAGTTACTGCTGAGCGGCCAAACGAAGACGCTGCCGAGGTTGATCCCGTAAGCGCTGCGCCGCTCCCGACTGCAACTGAGGCTGTAGCTGCTTTGGACCTTGTACGCCGCTACTGCGGCGCAATAGAAGGCGCTGGACTATCGCTTGTGGACCGTTTAGACTACGTTGAGGACGCCGTGGTTAAGCACGCGGTTGCCAATTTGAAGCAAGCTACGCTGCTACAGTACTTTAGGCCAAAGGAATAAATACTTTGTTTGAAACTTCGAGTATTTATTGCGCCACTGTGCCACGATTGGTTCATTGATTGATTTGTACTAGTTTTTGACGAGTTTTCTACGTGATTTTGTATATCGAATTCCGGCTATATCGAACTATTTTGCAATCATCGCGCTGTTCGATATATCGAGGTTCGACTGTAATATACCATGCACTCACAAAACTTGCAGTACAAAAAATTATACCATAGCGTGATGTCAGAAAACATATGTAACAGCCTGCGCCCCACAAACAGACGCAAAGCCGCCACTGCGAGTAGACACGTCACCTTCGAGCTCATCCCCTGATGCCTCCGTTTTTCTTTCAGCAGTGCAGAAGAAGGCATTAGCTCTAGATCAGCTGACGTTGAGGTACAAGGAAGTTTCTTTTTTCTTTTAACCACAGTTGCCGGCGTTGACCCCCTTGTTACGATAAGCAAAATCCAACCGTGACGTAGAATTGCGTGACTGGTTGCGGTCGCTGATCATTACAGAATATGAATGCTACGCAATCAACGGTTTTTAAAATATGAAAATTTCTGGTGCCTACAGCTCAACTGATATAATGCTACTTACGTCTTCTGCCCTGCTGACATAGAAACGGGGACATCACGAAAGGAGCTCATATACGACGTGTTTACACGCTCTTGCTGCATTGCGTTTGTTCGTAAGGAGCAGGCTGTGACAGATTTTTGTAGACACTACACAAAGATATGGTTTATTGCATACTACAAGTGACTTTCAAGTACATGGTAAAATAT
>JAJIZL010033709.1:17672-33491 GCA_023969395.1 Amblyomma maculatum
TTGGCCGAACCACCCGTTCCATTTGTGGTTGCAGCGCTTGCTCCTGTCATTACCAGATGGCAAAGCAGTCTTGCCATGAGGCTGGAGTTAACTTCTGACAGTTGTAGAAGCACTCGGCAGAGAAAATTTTGAACAAAAAAAGTGAGGGCCCGACGTATACTTGTAGCTACCGGGTTTGGCAGTCCAGAGCAGTCGTTTCTCTGCGGCACCTACAGATGGCGTTACGGTATTTTACCCTCCCCTGGTGTGGTCTATACTTCGACTGCCTGCGCCAAAATGTTGTCGTATATCATTGAAATGCGCCAAATATTGCACGTATTTTTTTAGTCGTTATTGGGTTAGTTTGCTCACTATCAAGCATTACTCCATTGAAACTCTTCGACCGCTGCAACTGCTGTTGAAGTCGGTCTCTCTGTTCCACAGTCTTCGCCGTCCAAAAGCTGGAACTCTACCGACGCGCAAGTAAAAAATACATAGTTCCCAGTGATAAGAAGGAGAGTCATGTGAAGTCAAGGAAAGTGTGGCATAGCCTACCGTTACAAGCATATAAGAACCTAAACACCTTGAATCTCAATTTGGGAGGTACAAATAAACCTGTTGCAGTCATACATTAAATAATGTCCAGTCAGATAGGTAATTTTCTGTAGAAACAGTTCAAAACACTTTATACAAGTAAGAAGACGGGATTAGCATTACTTATCAACTGAACAATTAATTTGAAAGAGCCCACATTAATATATGTAGCCGCTTAACCGGGTACGTATGTTTGTCGATAATATCCAAACAATGATTATTGTCCAGATTCGTCAGAATATCTGATTTGCCGAGAAGAAAAACGAAATACAGAGCGGTCACGCACGTGTCGCGCTTGTTGTGAATGAGATAAGCTTCATTCCATTCAGTTGTCAATTTAAAGGGCCTCAGAAACGATGCTTTCTCTAATACGCAAGTGGAAAAAATTCATAGACCATCTTTTTGGGCTGTAAGCATTCTAGACAAGTTTGAAAGCTTTCTGTGGAATCCATGATTTACAAATAAATTTTAAAAAGTTCTCCTAGCTAGCGCTCGCAACCTACTAGGACGACACGTTCCCTCCGCGCATACCTCTCATGTGACGGCATCGGTGCTTGCTAGGGGCGCCCCTTCACTGACGCTCTGAAGTGACGCGGGCGGAACTGAACATAGTGGGGCACTATCCAAGCTTTTCTTTTTCTGTCTCTAGCGCCGGAGTGAGCTGCTTTGTGTGGGAAATGAGGAGCGTCATTTTCAATCGCCGATTTTTTCTGTGCTTTTGACGCCAGATTAAATACTTTCGCGTTGAGGAAAGCATTGATGGCATGCTTATTACTTGTTTTCGTTTTTTTGTTTTAGTAAATGGCTTCTCATTCGCCCTCTATTTCGTGTGTGTACAACATCGAAGCTTCGTTAAATAGAAGGATGCAAGCGGACCTTTCCCATCAAAAATCACCTGGCACCTTGCTTTAGTGTACCCAAGACCAGGCTGTGGTATCATTGAGGTCCGCAGAGACACGCGGAGAAGTCGCACACTTTCGTTTTGTCTTCTTAGGTTTTGCTGTACTGAACCTTTCCTTTTTCTGGTGGAGTCCAAATTTCAGGAGAGAGCTTTATTAAAGATTTTTGAGATTCTTGTAGTCGCATGATAAGACATCTTCCTGTTTTTCTAATGTGGTTTTCGTTCTCCTATCTTTCATATGTAAATGAACTTTTTATTCGACCTTTTGTACACAGAAGAAAAGGAACCCTGTTCTTAACCTCTGTCTTTATAGCTAACACTTGAACGTATTGATGCTTTCGTTTACTATCCTTTTTCGAAGTGATGGGAGTAAAGAACCGAGCTTATTCACATCATACATTTCTCCTATTTATTTTGGACAGTGCGTTTTCAGCGACACCCCATGAAAGGGCAGCACCACCGCAATGTTTTCACTAGTGTTTCCAGGATACCAAGGAGTCCCTCTTTTCGATCGCATGAAATTTTTTAGTTTTGAGGATTGTATTACATACTAACAGAATTGCGTCGTCTAGATATCCAACTGACTTACGTCTATAAGCTGCTCATTAAATTTGTGATTGATGCCTTATTCAAGGGCATTAACCTCATTGAACCAATATATGACAAGGCTATGCCATACTTCACGAACTTAAATGCTCATAGCTTATATTCCGCAAAGTATTAGGGACATGGAAATCAACCTAGCGCACATGGTCTTTTGTGAAGATCTTCTTTCGACCATAAATTTCCAACATGCCCTCCGACGGCTTTTGAAGGGATATTTTTGACGTTTTGCATTTTCACTCCACATCTTCACAATGTTTTAACATGCGAGCGAGGCCATGGGCTTCCACGAAATCAGAGTAATCATCAAAAGCCCCAGAAATATTTTGCAGGAGCCCAAAAGTATTACTGACGTCATTGCAATGTCGACAAAAAAACAAGTCGATGTTGCTCTCTAATACAAATGTAAAAAGGTATATTCGTTGAGGAGTTTTAGGTACTCTCTCATTTACATTTTAATCAACTCTCTTTCAGTGGGAAGGCAAATTGTATTAGCAAACATATGACGTTGGCATAGTCTCCAATGAGGCCCTGTATTTAATTTGTGAAATGTCGACAAAGGCGTCAGTATTGTACGTAGGTGCTCTCTAAAGAACGATATTCCTATATTTTTGCAATAACCTTTTTTATGAAATCACATGTGCTCACCAAGGATGTCAAAAACATAATAACGTATTTAATAACTCGGAAAAGGAACAAAATACACTTCTGAAATTCCCTCTTCAAGGCCCACTGTCCACCCCCCGGTAGAAAATATTTTCTTCCCCGCTGACTATGAGACTTCACCCCCAGAACACAAGGCCGCAAAACGTTTTTGAAAAGACTAACTAATAACGCAGTTACAGCCCCCGCAATCACCCGATTATGTCGTGTTTCTCTCCTCCCGTTCCCTCGCAAAGGTTTTTCATTCTCCTGCGCGGTCGTCTAGCCTCCGCAACACCAATTCCCTTTCCTCCTCCGCGTTTGGCGGGAGGTGGGGCGTGGCACTCCGTGTGTGCGAAAACAACAACAGAAAAAAAAAAAAAAGAAAACGGGCGAGGGAACACACGCCGCTGGATTCAGTCCAGCCGTGGCGGGGGAGAAGCGCGCAGCGTGCGGTAGATACCCATCCTTCACCCTCCGAATGCGAGACGGACCAATGGATGTCGTTTTCGACTAAGACGTCATCCTTGCGGCTCGTAGAGAAAGGAGGAAGCTGGTTTGCCTACGGGGAGGATGAGAGAGCTTTGATTTGTATTTTTGCTGCTCTTCGGCGCGCGTATCGCTGTAGCATTTTGCACAGACTATCTTCAGTACCTGATCGAAAGACTGGGCTCCTTTGCTTAAAAGGTTCTTCCCTGGACAGTGGCCCTTTAAGGCATGTTACAGGTTTTATATTGGAGCCTGATCTTGAGGCAAGGCCATGCCTGCTGTGTTGTTTTGCCCACGACATCAACGACTTTGCGGAATTCTAACTCTGTACATTATAATCTTCTATAGCGCGGCGTAACCATTTTCTACTTTGTTTCGGTGAAGTTTAAACTCTTTGAACACGTCATGAATCATTGTCTCCGTTTGCAGTTTCCTCTGGAATGTAACATGATCCTTACATGGTCAAGTCGCATGGCCGATGAGAGACACTGGAGACGCCTCCCCCCCCCCAAAAAAAAAAGAAGAGAAAAAAAACTGCAGCCTTCCCGTACAATCCTGAGGTCCCCCTAAACCACGTAGGAAAAAACTACGGCATTTGTGCGAAGGTCGCCAGGATATTAAATTTTCATCATCTATTACCCGTAAGCGACAGAAAATATCGAGCTGATCATGAGGTTGATTTTTTTTTAGTGCAGAGAACATGTCGTGGACGAAGTTTCTTTCATGTGTGAGGAAAACAAAGAGAAAGGTTCCCGGGGATACATCTACAAGAAGATTACAATTTTTTCGATAGGTATCCATGTTTATGCCTGATAGCGTACCATTAGAAATCTCGCCACCAGCTCACCTGCGTCCACCTAATTAATGCAGCTTCGCTGTTATATAACCGAAAGACAAACTGACAAATGAATAAGATTGTTATCACAGCCACATTAACCGCGACACGTGGGTGAATAAACAATCACTTTTTATTCATGCGCATTAAATGCCATATTTGACGAGTATGAATGATTCTTAAAGTATAACTCTATCTCCCAGCATGCGCACCTGATTGCGGAGTCATTCTCGATTTGTGTGTGCTTGCTCGAATGAATGGTTCCCTTTATAGTTACCTCCTGTCCCATCTGTTTACTTGTCAACTGTGTTTTGCGCACTTTCTGTGAAGAAAAACATAATGTTAATAGAATACAATTTTGCTGAGTTTCGTTTATATGCGAGCTTTGTCAAGCGACTCGCGTGGTTAAGAGAGGCGGGAGAGGATTGAAACATTTATAGAGAATACTAAACACAACACACAGGCTCATATAACTGACAAGAGTGATATCTTGAGTCCAGGTTTCTGTATGAAAAGCTAGTGAATGCACCCAATATTTAAACAACTATCACGAACACAACTTAACCATTAGCTAATAGCCACGCCACCTTTGTGAAAAACGTTTGAAGAAGAAAAGGTACTCACAGAATGGACGCGTCTGGAAGATATGACATGAAAGAGGAAAAACAAAAACAGATACGGTTATTGCAGGAGGTTAAAGAGCACTCTTTAAAATATTCAAAAAAAGAATGAACCAATGGACTTCTACTTCCGCGTTTATTCAAGATGATCTAAGCATGATCTCTTTGTATATTCATACAGGTAATTTAGCATCTGTGTTTCGCTGCAGAAGTTTTACACGTCACTACAACGAGAGCGCCGCGTAGCTGTTTCGCTCTCTCACTTGAACTGAAAAACCTTTAATTTTGCGCTCAGGTTTGTAGTGTTTTGGAGAAATACGGCTCTGGGCTCGAAACAAGACGAGCGAGCAGAAACAAATCAGTGGGGGAAAAGAGGCTAAGACAAATTTGGTGTCGATGCGCGGTCGTCTTTTTCACCGTCTATGTGTATAGCGCTGACATTGCCTTTACGAAAAATGAGGCAAACAGGCCAGACCATTGCAACAGACAGGCCAGGGGAACACAAGCTTTTCTGAATACAAGATGCAAGAAGACATCCGATGTCAACTGTAAATTTGATCCATACTGGCGTTTTCCTTCTCGGTCCAGCAGATCAAGTAATATTATTTTATGCACCATTTATCCACTGCTTGCTGATATTTGGGTAGGCGAACGCTTTTCAGAAACACTCTGGTAAAACGTATTTCTCGGAAAATTTAAAACTCGTCCAGCAGGTGTTATGGTGCCAGCCTAATATGAAGCGATCACGTCTTGCCCTCTCAAGAATGTGCGCTCCGGTCACCCCAAAAAATGTTCATGGAGCTTAAGTGACTAATCATTCACAAAGCTGTAATCTATTGCCACAGCGTTGACTGACCATTCTTATTATTCGACCAATCGTTACCAATTGTTTCCTCCAGAGCGCAATGCAGCTCTGTAGTCACTTTCAGAGAGCAAGAAGGTTCGTGTAAACAAAAGTCCCCAAGTTGATAAGTAATCAACATGTCTCATATTATCATCTTGATGGCTAAAACCATCCTTGCGTCGGGCGCAAATGTACAAGACGCAATTCGAATTAAGCAATTTATACATTCTAGAGTTGTGCCTAAATGTGCACAGAAGTTGAAATTTTGCCGTAGTTTATTTACGAAATTGTGAATATTGGTCCTAACCTGAGTCACTATATGTCTACATTGAATATTTCATTGCATACAACCAAAATCCTCCATTACAGTCTACGTAATAATGTAAAGGCATTCACAGGAATCTAACTCGCGTATCAGTGCGGTAGTTAAAATGCTGAAGAATTGTATACAGACACTTGAATAAAAGGAATAATCAGCATGTATAAAATGGCACAGATATGAAAATTTGTCTGGTTCAGGTTGGTAACGGAATAGAAAATAAACAAAGCCTTAAATGTTATCCATACAAATAACAGGTGATGAAGGTGTAGGTAACCATAGACTGTTACAAGACGAAGGGCAGATTCTGCTAAGCAACCTCAGCATCCATTATACATAGTGCCTAATTTCCTCGAAGGCACAGAAATAATAGAACAACGACATCAACCACTTGAAATTCATAAAATGTGCATCGAGGACTTAGAACTGAACATCGATCAGCTCTCAGTATATTGTGTAAAAGTATTTACTAAGATAATTCGTAATCAAATAAGATGAAGTTAATTGATTTGAGTTACGTGAATGACTGGGCTTATTTTCCGAAAGACACACGTAAAGGGACTATATTCTCACTATAAATCAGGTGATGTAAACCTTTCTAGGATATAAGTAGTCTTTGTGTACAGGTTTCATAGATTACAATAAAGTGTAGCATCAGAATGGCTCAAGCCTAGCACAAGCCGCAGCAGCTATCGATGACGGTGACAACCATGTTCGACCGAGCTGAGCTCCCACTTCGCGCCGGCGTCATTAGCTGTTCAGTTCCGAGTGGCTCGAGGCACCATAGCATGCTCTAAAACTTTAGCCAATAAATCCGCCATTGTCTTGATCGCTCCCGGCTCATGCTGATTGGTGTGACAAGATCATTTGACGCCTTCGGAAATATAGCATATGCAAGAAATAGAGAGTAGAAAATGAGAAGCCGCATGTGGAAATGGACTAGTAAATATATAGAGACTTAGCACCAACGTATTCTTCCAGCGAGCAACTTAAAAAATTGCAACCAAAACATTTTCGTCTAGAAGGAATATACCGCCCTCTCCGTGCTATTCATCCTGGGTGTCACGCAGAATCCAAAAATTCTGATTAGATTATGACAGGGATCTAAGTTAAAAGAAAATGCTTCAGCAACCTGCCATGTCCAGATTACATTGCATTTCTATGTGGCGCCGACGTCCAATTATAAAGCATGTTTTAGTTTACAGGTATACATAGAGAAACGATTATCCCAAAATTTATCGCTTCGAAAACTAGCATGATTTTGATTATTTTCAGTATTTAATTGCAGTTTGCTATAGACCCAACGTGGTGGTGAAGTGGTTAGGGCGCTCGACAACTGTGCCTAAGGAGGCGGGATCGAACACCAACAGCGGCGGCCGCTTTTCTATGGAGTCCTTCACTACAGTGTCTCTTATATCTTGACTGGCTTTGTAGTCGTTTAAAACTTAATAAGCTAATGATTTCCAATAAACAGTAAAGCGTGAAAATTTGTAGAAGAATGCCCACTCTTAGCAACAGTAGCGCGGGCGGATCCTCTCCTCAGTGCTTGGCTATGAAATTGTAGATATGATGCAATGAATACTTCAGATAATCCCCCATAATAAATGATCGCCTACCTGTATCCCTGAAGAGGGGAATAGGCAGGGCGGCTATGCCTACTTATGGGCTAGAAACATGAAATGTAAGTGAAGATTTCAAATTAATTCGAACATGCAGAGAGTGACTAAAGATAAAATGATCTAGGAGAAATGTGGAGACAGGAAGAAAGCTGATTAGGTAACTGAAAAAGCTCTACTCAAAATGCTCCTAAATCAAGAAGTGGAAACTCTAGGGCATCCAGTGGAAAAAAAAAAAGTCGTCGCTAGCGACCGTAGAGACAATTTCTATAGGAAACAGGAGTAGCAGGGAAGGCCGAATGTAAGGGGACCGCCTGAGATTCTGACGTTTGTGAAGACAGAGTGTCCGCTGCCCCCCAAAGAAAATGGCTGTGCATTTTTCGAGCAGATATAGAACTTTTCGATTGACACTTTTTCTCTCGAGCCAATAATTATAAAAATCATAATTATTCGTTGCTAGCTAAAAACATTGGCAAACAAAACGAATGCTGCAGATTAGCATAGACACAACTGAATAGATCCTAATTCGTTTGGCTTATAAGGCTCACCCTGTGTTTTAAAAGCTCGGTTTCATTAAGCCGGAACACCCTGCATATAT
Source organism: Amblyomma maculatum (assembly GCA_023969395.1). Taxonomy (NCBI): domain Eukaryota; kingdom Metazoa; phylum Arthropoda; class Arachnida; order Ixodida; family Ixodidae; genus Amblyomma; species Amblyomma maculatum. The sequence goes on from JAJIZL010033709.1 coordinate 25,713, forward strand.
AAGGGAACAGTAGCGTCAGATATTAAACACTCACCCAAAGTCGTGGTAACGGCCAAGAGGACGAGGAAAATGAACATCTGCATGGTTAATCGCTTTCTGCGGAAAACAGTATAAGGGTCAAGTTTTATGGTTTGTTATTCATGGAGCATGACAGACATTTTTCGTTCTCATTCAAGAATTTTTTTTCTACTCGCCAATTATAGGACTACGGACAGCGAAGGATATAAACCAATAATTAAGACATCGTACGTTCTTAACAGGGCCTATCTCAGCATTACTGGCTCCGCACAATTTCGTCATTGCTCCCTTTTCTCTCCGAAAGGTTTTTCATCTGAAACAAGATTAATGAGCTTGGAACGCTCATCTATTTCTTGCATTTTACCTCACAGCGTGAGATATAAAACTCTACACTGAAAAAAACAAATCTGTCCATCGGACAGTCAACCTTACGCCTTGTTAGGGAGAGGGCAACCTAGATGAACGAAAACTCTGTCTCTGATTTCAAAAAGCAGCACAGAGCATGCAGCGCATCACACATTGTGATCGCTGCAATATATCGGAAGAACAGAGCAGGCAACGGCGTATTCATGGTGCTGGATCAACTAGATTATGCCGTAAGGTAAGGCAGTCTCACTCATCAGCGCCATAGGTAACAGTTTTAACATACAACACAGATACTAAGGCATGCTCCCCTGTTTCATTCTTACTGATCTCCTACGATGTTCTCTTTATGAATAAAATCTGAAGGCAGCAAACAATACAGTTAACGGCAGGGCAAGGTTTTCTAATCTGCACACAAATGTAGTTTTTATTTAGGTAATTTAGAGTCCCAACATCGGAAATTGCCAGTGAGAAATAAGGGCACTATGATATAGATCTGTACGTTAATTCTGATCACCTGAGCTGCATAACCACAAGAATTAGGAGCGTAAATAACGAGGCCATTTTCATTTTGCATCTAAGAAGACCTTAGAACATGTAGAAGGCGTTTACTGTTTGGCTCAAACCTTTTATCTGTCTTCTTCACTATTTTAAAGTACATTTTGACCGATTGCAGACAAAGTTGGATGTCTGCAATGTACAGTGTACATGGATGTACAGAAAGAGATAAGAAATGAATAATTAAGTACTAACGCGAATGCGTTCTGTTCTTAACTTCACTCGCACTAGAAAGCAGCGTTGTTCAAATATGCCATTACTGTGACGTCACAGAAGACGATATGTCTGTGCGCTTAATAGAAGATCAAACGAAGCCGCTTTTTTTGCGAGAGACTGGCTGCGATTGCGCTGAAGGCTATTATATGCTTCTTGTCTATTTATGCTGGACAGCATTCCAACCGATAAATTTTTACTTTCGAGTAAATGCTGCTGCCGAGGTCTGGAAAATTTCACTGTGGCTTATTTACAAATGCCAGGGCATACCACAAATTGATAATGTAAATACTGCCTGCATTAATTGCCCCACGGCTTGTTTCCCGTCCAGATCTACACGAAATATACCGAGTTAATATGAGAATGTTTTATAATTACAGCACGTATATCACTACCTGCCAAAGCCGAATTATTCTTAAAACTCAAGCAATACCAAGACATTCCATTCATGTTGTAATTGAATATGATTCTGTATCATTATTCGGCACCGTGAAAGGCACATGGAACAAAATGCAGGTGCATAATATACCGGTACTTAGTGCTGAAAAAGCAACTCTGCTTACCTCGCTGCTCTCCTGCTGAAAGACCGAGGATACCGTAGACCTGAGACAGGGGTTTTATATTGCCTATATTGCGCTGTGAGCCAGTTTATCATTGCTAGCCGAATACAATACGTTGATTGCCACAAACGCTAGATGAGATACCAGGGCCCACTTGAGGGATACTGAGAACTGGCTAATAAGGTGCGGTAACCGTGTGAATCAAATTCCTTTATTATTATCAGAATATTGTTACTCGCGCTATTGTTTTTTGTTCCCATCTGAATAGCAGGACGTACTAATCGTAGAGTATGAACGATAGAATAACTCTGCATGTGGCATATACCCGTGCTACATACATATTCATTCGTTTAGAACTTTTCTCCGTCTGCAATGATATTAGCGTTTGCCTAAGCATGATTATGTCAAATCGCTGCAATTTATCAGAATTAAAGCGCACAAATTTTTTTCGACTACCGGAAGAACAGAATAATTTATTTTTTTATATTTTATTAGTATTGCCTAGTCGCTTGACTACACGCAGGGGTGGGCACAAAATGTACACAAAGAATACTATAATAATACAGGAGATGTCAATCACAGCATATCGATAAAGCAGCCTAAGCCTTCTTTGTATATGTGGTACAAGATTTTGGTACATGCAGATAAAAAGCCGCTTAATGAATTTTGTAATGGTAGAAAAGTCATTATTCCGAAAGTGACTTCAATCGATATAGAGTGAATTACTTATGCAAATGAAACTTTCACAACACATCTACGTACTCAGATGTGTCGCGAAGCTTTTCCAGAGATGTCGGCCAGATATTTGATTCTTATTGTTGAACATAATGTACTGAAATAATTGTCTATTCTCATTTTAAACTCACGCTTGTCATGTGCAAGTTCTCTAGCTTTTGCCAAAAAGCTCTCTGCTTACGCGCGGACATTTATGATGCAAAGCCACCGTTATTTATACACTCACGACACAGAAGAGTTTCGAGAAGGGCGGAGAAAACCTCTGAATAAATCAAACAAAAATCCCTGTGAAACTCCAGTATTCAATCAAGGCAGAACAAATCATAGGATATATGTAGGTCGTTTTCCAGTGCTTTCTTTTAATATTGTGTATAATCTGGTTTGTTTCATACAACCCGAGTCTTAAACTCGCGGTCTGTGTGCCATATATGCGTCCCGGGGAGCAGTTTGATTCCGCCCATCGTCTCCAAAAATTTAAGACATGCGCGGAAGGCATGCGCCAGATTCACAAGTCAGCTTCAGCCGTTTAAAAACTAAAATGACCCAACGACCTTGTCACTAGGCGGTACGCGTTCATTGTGAAAATGAAATACGGCACAGTCCTCTTAATATAAGTGAAATTCGGTCGTACGCCATTTTCCTTCAAGGGCCAGGCGTCGTAAAACTTGCCCCGACTATCACTATTTGTAAATTTTTGTTTTTTTTTTGGGGGTGGGGGAAGGGGGGGGGGGATTAGTGTAAACGGTATTAGCTATTGCGCAGTTTCAGTAGTTGTCTTCGAGCCATTATGAAGTAGTGACGGTTGGATATTTAGGCAAACCCGAGTAGAAATACCGCTATTGTTTTCCACACAAAAAGGCAGAGCGTGGTGAAGAAATGAGACGTCTGGTTAATTTCTATTTTTTTGTTATTTTGTTTTTTGTGTTCGGCTTAGGCATTGTGTTTACTGTTTGCAAGAAGTTTGCCTTCTTTTTTGCTGTTGAAAAGCAATAGGGATAGCTGTTGGTTGACATGGTGGCGTTTTATATTGCATAGACATTGTAAAAGACAGCATTATGATGCCAAACATAATACAATGGTTTGGCTAATGTGTACTGGATAGATGATATCGCGGATCATTTAAGTGATCTTGACAAGCTGAGAAAAAGATACGGCAATCACACTTGGGTATGTCACATGCCTGCTCTCATACTGACAACATTATTATCGAAGAAAATGCCCATTATTACGCTTTACTCAGAGCACAGGCTGACTATACCATCTACGCTTAGCACAGTTTCAGTGGCGTCAACGAATAGTGCTGGATAAACATTGCTTCATTCAGGGTAGATTTGTCTCCGCCGTGATTTCAGATATCGTACCTCTTACAGACTACAAAATGAGCCAGATTTTGAAACTGCTACCTCACGACAGCAACCAAATGCACGAGTTAAGACATCTAATAAAAGGAAGAATATCTCACTTAATGTCAATTGCAGGACATGTTTGTGGAAATATCAGAAAAATTATGCAAAACATTTCGCGTTTATACATGCAGATTAACAAGCGCTAACAAAAAGAGCTTATGCTTGAAAAGGAATTGGTAGCAAGCTGACTTCCTATTCCCGAAGAAGTATGTGTAGGATTTGAAGGCAGCCCAGTGTATTAAACTTTAATGCTGCCTATTTCAGAGTTTTCTCAAATTTCCCTAGAACATATTTTTCGTATCTGGATAAAATGAGTGTGAAGCAACAAGCAAACAGATATTTTAAATGTGAAAAACAACTCTACGCAAAATATATATTTTCATTGCTAAATTCCTTATTCCTTTATTGCCACCAAGCGTTATAATTCACGACGGACTTAAGCGAAGAAAAAGTTTTTTTTTTTCTCGCGTAACATATTAGGAGAGATTGCTAACTTTTATACCCGCCACTAGCATGATTGTTTTACGAGAAATCAGAAATGGTCGACTGCTATTTTAGGGAAGATTGAGATGGAATGACCTAGGAGAAAACTTTCGAGGTATCTGTTTTAGATGCTTGAGATGCTGGACTAAAATGAAATCGTGAAACCTCAATTGCCAAAAAAATTGGTTTTTGCTTTACAGCAGTTTAGAAATACATGCCTACACAAACCTAGTGACAAGTGTGGTGTCCCACTCCAGAACTCTATATCGCGCAATAAGAGGCGTTACATTGCAGGTTTAGGATAATTTCAAGCACAAGGCTTGTTGTTTGTGTCCCCTCGAACCTCTGTAAGATTTATTTGCTGCTGCTGACAGCCACTGGCACGCAACCTTATGATTCTTGTACGCCGTAGAACATTTCGGTGCTTTTTGTTTCTTTACTCTCAGTGTCGACGCTATGCGGCTTTATCTTTTTTCTAAGTGGCGCAAGATACACCGCAATGTATCTGGAATGGCTGCCGCCAGTCGTGTCTGCTTCAATATTGTCCCATGTTGTTCTATTCACCTTTGGCGGCTTTATCTAGACGCTTCTTCGACGACTTTAAATCAAATGCTGACCTGTGCAACGGCCACTCCTAGTTAACCGACTGAAGACCACGCCTGCTTCTATCACCACCGTCGAATTGCACATTCTTTTCCAGATGAAGTCACCCAAGTAAAACGTTCATTTCAGTACAACGCCAGTCTCTTCTTTGTTGCTTTCAGCACTGTAAGCACCACGTGACAGTATGTGACAGTATGTGCTGACCTCAGGAAGCACGTGTGCGTTTTCGCATTTTGCTACCACCAATACACTAACATTGTTGCAAAAACTGGTAATATTATTTCGCTCTTGTGGTTGCCATAACTAATTCGCCATGACCGTAGTAAATCAGCCACTGCTGCAAGTTCTGGGAGATAGGTTTAGATGCGGCCAATAAAAAGAAAATTCACAACACAGCTTGCCTATTTCCTCGTAAACACTGTTGTCTCTATTCTATTAGCCTTCTCGCTTTTTCGCTGCCTTTTCGACCACGTGTTAGATTCCGGCCGATACAGCGCCTGTCGCTACTCCGATTGCGATAGCCTTCGCAATAAGCAAAAGGAGCGAATGCCCATCGGTTTCTTCTCCCCTGACGGTCAGGGTATCGATGGCGTACAGCACACAGCTCGCTCCTTAGCGGTGTTCAGAGAAATGTCACCCTGGAGGATCTTGCCAAGGGTTTCCACAGTTTTACCGGCCTTGTTCAGTGCGGCAGGGTTGATATCTGAAACAGGTGTGAAAGATTGCATCAGCGCTTAGTTAGTTAGGGCCAGATTTTTGGTACATATATGTATTTGATCTGAGCAGAGACCACGAGGGACGAGGTTTTACGTTTTCTGCAATTTTGCCCATCATCAGCGAGCAGTATACACTGTGGACAAAAACAGAGAGACCTCGTTTAATTATATTCGGATTGAAAATATCACCAAATACTCCTTACTAGGTACTCAGCGTAGTTATAGATACTGGACTTTAATGAAAGGCTATTTATTTTTAGACACTATTTTTTCATCTGGTGGACACGCGACAATAAATGGACTTGCTGGTCTATTTGAGTTAAGAAAATTCGAAAATATATCTCCCCGCCCACGTTTATTAAACTGTGTATTATACTTCTTGGTAGAATACGAGCAGCCATCCTCGAATTTACAGGAGTCTGAATAAGCGCCCGCTAGAGAGGAGTAAATCCAAGGGTTTTATAATGTGCATACGTCATGGAAACAAATGAACAGAAGAAATCAGGCAGAGCTTATACGTTTTAGGGCGTTCATTGGTAGGCATCAAATAGTGGCGGCTTCATTAAAAATAATTATTGTACTTATATTCTTTTTCATCACCCATAAAAAATATCAACTTCGAACGATCAGACAGATACAAAATAATAACATATTGCTACGAAATCTACGATTTTAGGCGGGCAAGGGGTTAGTGGGAGTAAGTATACAAGGAATCGGTAAACGACTCCTGAATAATGTCTTCTAGTTATATTTGTGACCAAATTAAAGTGTGCAAATTTGCATATAGAAGCACTGCGCCACAAAGAGCGCTAAGCAAGCCGTTGCTTCGGCCCATTCTGAACCTTTTTAATTTCTGATGCGTCTCTACATGGTGCCCCAGGATTCAGAGTAAGTGTCGACAGTCCACCTTCAATAATTTTGTAGTAATGCTTCAGCAAATAAGAAACCTACAAATCAATAATATATACTAGATATTTGTTCCAAAATTACCCTTTTCTGAAAGGTCGCTCGTGAAGTGTTTGGCTACGGAAAGTAAATTACGCGTCAACCAGTAAATCTCATACGGTGCAGAAGAAGCATAATTCAATGCGTTGGAATATTTTGTTATCCTCTGTTGAAGAAAATCGTAAATACGCGGCACTTGTACTGAAGCGAGCATGTCTTACCTTTCCTTACCTTCTCCCCGTCAATGCCTCCTGCTTCTTGACTGCAACGTAAGGACACTAATGTTCAATTTAACAACTGCATACCGAACAGATTTTGATGCAACATCCAAGTAATATAATGCCGTTGGCATCTTAGCTGAACCAATGATTTGCATTTAGGAGAAAGACAATTCTTTACATGATAGCACACCTGGACAAGAGAGAGAGAACATAAAAACTCTAAAGCGTAGGGCATAGGAAAATGGCTGCTGACGGAACGTATTTCTTCCTCGTGGTTAATAGAACTGCATTTGAAAAGAACCTTGGATGAACTAGAAGCTGAAGCAATTTGCAAAATTCAAAGGAATTCACATTTTACACTATCTACTCAGCTTGTTTGAAAACAACAATACTGACTTCATCTGCCTTTTGTGCTCTTTGCCCGCGAGCTTCATATAATCATTATTTCAAGCTTGTCATTTTATTGAACGTCTTCCGTTCAAGTGGCATCATCGGAAAGAACATTTTAACCATCTCTTTAGAGACGGCATGTGAAAAGCTTTTCTGCCAAAAAGCGTAATAGCAATATTGCTAGATTACTCGCATCAAACATTTGTGCAGCCGGCGGCATTTTATTAGTGCCTTGTTTATTACATTTCGGCATGTTTTTACGTATTCACTTTATGTTTTGGAAAAGTATGTTAGAAAACAATGGACTATGAAAATAATCAATTACTTACACAATAGTCGCATCTGGTTGGCATCACATGAAAGGAGAAAAGAACGAAAACGGGTTGGTTATTGACTAAAAAAAACGGGAATTTTTATAGTTTCATTCAAGAGTTGGTCTACTTCTGTGCTGACTTTTTCTAATCGAAATAAAGTATCACAAAATGTCCTGCCAATCATGCAGCATCTGCGGGTGCGCAGACCATTATGATAACTTAAAAGAGATGGCTTTATATTTTTGTTTATTAGT
>JAJIZL010033709.1:38491-68152 GCA_023969395.1 Amblyomma maculatum
CGTACCGCCTAGTGACAAGGTCGTTGGGTCATTTTAGTTTTTAAACGTGTCTGACGCTGAAGGTGACTTGTGAATCTGGCGCATGCCTTCCACGCATGTCTTAAATTTTTGGAGACGATGGGCGGAATCAAACTGCTCCCCGGGACGCATATATGGCACACAGACCGCGAGTTTAAGACTCGGGTTGTATGAAACAAACCAGATCATACACAATATTAAAATAAAGCACTGGAAAACGACCTACATATATCCTATGATTTGTTCTGCCTTGATTGAATACTGGAGTTTCACAGGGATTTTTGTTTGATTTATTCAGAGGTTTTCTCCGCCCTTCTCGAAACTCTTCTGTGTCGCGAGTGTATAAATAACGGTGGCTTTGCATCATAAATGTCCGCGCGTAAGCAGAGAGCTTTTTGGCAAAAGCTAGAGAACTTGCACATGACAAGCGTGAGTTTAAAATGAGAATAGACAATTATTTCAGTACATTATGTTCAACAATAAGAATCAAATATCTGGCCGACATCTCTGAAAAACTTCGCGACACATCTGAGTACGTAGATGTATTGTGAAAGTTTCATTTGCATAAGTAATTCACTCTATATCGATTGAAGTCCACCTCCTGATTTCGATATTATAAAGCCACTTTCGGAATAATGACTTTTCTACCATTACAAAATTCATTAAGCGGCTTTTTAGCTGCATGTACCAAAATCTTGTACCACATATACAAAGAAGGCTTAGGCTGCTCTATCGATGTGCTGTGATTGACATCTCCTGTTTTATTATAGTATTCTTTGTGTACATGTTGTGCCCGCCCCTGCGTGTAGTCAAGCGACTAGGCAGTACTAATAAAATATAAAAAAAAATAAATCATTCTGTTCTTCCGGCAGTCGAAAAGAATTTGTGCGCTTTAATTCTGATAAGTTACAGCGGTTTGAAATAATCCTGCTTAGGCAAACGGTAATATCGTTGCAGACGGAGAAAAGTTCTAAACGAATTAATATGTATGTAGCACGGGTATATGCCACATGCAGATTTATTCTATCGTTCATACTCTACGATTAGTACGTCCTGCCATTCAGATGGGAACAAAAAACAATAGCGCGAGTAACAATATTCTGAGTATAATAAAGGAATTTAATTCACACAGTTACCGCACCTTATTAGCCAGTTCTCAGTATCCCTCAACTGGGCCCTGGTATCTCATCTAGCGTTTGTGGCAATCAACGTATTGTATCCGGCTAGCAGTGATAAACTGGCTCACAACGCAATATAGGCAATATAAAACCCCTGTTTCAGGTCTACGGTATCCTCGGTCTTTCAGCTGGAGAGCAGATAGGTAAGCAGAGTCGCTTTTTCAGCACTGAGTACCGGTATATTATGCACCTGAATTTTGTTCCATGAGCCTTTCACGGTGCCGAATAATGATACAGAATCATATTCATTTACAACCTGAAGGCAATGTCTTGGTATTGCTTGAGTTTTACGACTAATTCGGCTTTGGCAGGTAGTTCTATACGTGCTGTAATTATAAAGCATTCTCATATTAACTCGGTAGATTCCGTCTAGATCTGAACGAGACACAAACCGTGGGGCAATTAATGTAGGCAGTATTTACATTATCAATTTGTGGCATGCCCTGGCATTTATTTGTAAATAAGCCACAGTGAAATTTCCAGACCTCGGCAGCAGCATTTACTCAAAAGTAAAAATTTATCGGTCGGAATGCTGTCCAGCATAAATAGACAAGAAGCATATAATAGCCTTCAGCGCCATCTCAACCAGTCTCTCGCAAAAAAAGCACCTTCGTTTGATATTCTATTAAGCGCACAGACATATTGTCTTCTGTGAAGTCACAGTAATTGTATATTTGAACAACGCTGCTTTCTAGTGCGAGTGAAGTTAAGAACAGAACGCATTCGCGTTAGTACTTAAAGGTCAACTCCGGGGGTTTTTCCATCATTCTGTGTTTTTGGTTGAATTACATTCCTCGGCACGTCCTGACTCGAACACAAAAAACCGTTTTTCGAAATTCCAATTAGAAGTATCTTTAAAATAAAAAAACAGCAAATCGAAACCGAAACTGCTTTCACGGCCAGAAACGACGTCCCAGGTGACGAAATGGTGACGTCACACTCAGTATTAGAGAAACACTCGTACGTGCGTTGGATGGTGAAAATAAAGTATGGAAATCATGAAGCATTGCATAAAATGTCTGAAGTAGTTCAATATAAGCCTCTCAATATCATAATCATGCGGGAAGTGGACAGTAACGCCAGTATACTGTTTGTGACGTCAGAAACTCAGTGTTGCCGGCAGCAATAGTCTCAACTTAAGCCATGAAAACAGCATATTTTAAAGTCGTGTTGCGCGCGAACGGAATATCGTACGGCGCCCAAATTTTGTAGAATGCGTCAGGACGGAGAGGAGAATCTACAGTAAAAATTTTATTAGAATATTCGAATGTCGAAAAACCCCCGGAGTTGCCCTTTAAGTATTCATTTCTTATCTCTTTCTGTACATCCATATACACTGTACATTGCAGACATCCAACTCTGTCTGCAATCGGTCAAAATGTACTTTAAAATAGTGAAGAAGACAGATAAAAGGTTTGAGCCAAACAGTAAACGCCTTCTATATGTTCTAAGGTCTTGTTAGATGCAAAATGAAAATGGCCTCGTTATTTACGCTTCTAATCCTCGGGGTTATGCAGCTCAGGTGATCAGAATTAACGTGATCAGAATTAAGGTGATCAGAATTAAGAAGAATCACTGGCAAATTCCGATGCTAGCACTCTAATTTACCTAAATAAAAACTCAAGGCTTTGGGTCGAAGACATTTGTGTGCAGATAGAGAACCTTGCCCTGCCGTTAATTGTATTCTTTGTTGCCTTCACATATTATTCATGACTTAAAGAGAACATCGTAGGAGATCAGTAAGAATGAAACAGGGGAGCAGGCTTTAGTATCTGTGTTCTATGTTAAAACTATTACCTATGGCGCTGATTAGTCAGACTGCCTTACCGTACGGTATGATCTAGTTGCTCCAGCACCCTGTAATACGCCGTTGCCTGTTCTGTTCTTCCGATATAATTCAGCGATCACAATGCGTGGTGCGCTGCAAGCTCCGTCCTTCTTTTTAAATTCAGAGACAGCGTTTTTGTTCTTCTAGGTTGCCCTCTTCCTACCAAGGCATCAGGCTGACTGTCCGATGGACAGATTTGTTTTTTCAGTGTTGAGTTTTATAGCTCACGCTGTGAAGTAAAATGCAAAAAATAGATGAGCGTTCCAAACTCATTAATCTTTTTTCCGATGAAAAAAGTTTCGGAGAGAAAAGGGAGCAATGACGAAATTGTGCAAAGTCAGTAATGCTGAGATAGGCCCTGTTAAGAACTTATGATGTCTTAATTCTTATCTTGTATCCTTCGCTGTCCGTAGTCTTAAGGTTGGCGAATAGAAAAAAAAAATTCTTGAATGAGAATGAAAAAAGAGTGTGATGTTACATGGATAACAAACCATCAATCTTAACCCTCATATTGTTTTCCGCAGAAAGTGATTCACCATGCAGATGTTCATTTTCCTCGTCCTTTTGGCGGTTACCACGACTTTGGGTGAGTGTTTAATACCTGAAGCTACTGTTCCCTTATATATACATGGTGTCGCGAATAAATGGAACCGAGCTTTGAAAACATAAGGTGAGCCAAACCAATTAAGATCTGTTCAGCTGCGCCTATGCTAATCTGCGACATTCGTTTTTTTTTTTTTTTTGCCAATGTGGCCATGTGGCAACATTAGATTATATAATATGGAGATGCGTTCGTGCCCCAGGGCGCAACGCGATTAAAACTAGCGATGAATGGGAGACCACGCTAATAAGCTCCGACGAAAAAACGCAACGATTCGCCGTCCGCCTGGCGGCCGAGGCTGAAGACCTCTTCTCCTAGACGAGGCCGGGTGTCCTCTGGCCGCGGTGCGACAGACCGGCTCCCCGGACGCCGGCGTGTGGACCCGTAGGTGGCTGCTGCACCATATTCGGCGGAAATAAATGTTCTTCCTCCTCCTCCTAGCAATGAATAAATAAAATTTTTAATAATAACTGGCTTGAGAGAAAAAGTGTCAGTCAAAAATTTCTAGATCTGCTCGAAAAATGCACAGCTATTTCCTTTGGGGTGCAGCCGGCACTCTGGCTTCACAAATGTCACAATCTCAGGCGCTCCCCTTACATTCGGACGTCCCTGCTACTCCTGTACAAACGTCACAATCTCAGGCGGTCCCCTTTCATTGGGCCGTCCTTGCTACTCCTGCTTTCTATAGAAATTCTCTCTAGAGTCGTCAACGACGACCTGTTTTCTTTCCACTGGATGCCCTAGAGTTTCCACTGGTTGTATTAGGGAGCATCTTGAGTCGAGCTTTTTCAGTTACCTAATCTTCTTTCTTTCTGTCTCCAAATTTCTCCTCGATCATTTTAACTTTAGTAGCTCTGTGCATGTTCGAAATAATTTGAAATATTTCATTTACATTTAATGCTTCTAGCCCATACGTAGGCATCGCCAGCATGCCTATTCCCCTCTTCAGGGATACAGGTAGGGGATCATTTATGATGGGGGATTATCTTAAGTATTAATTGCATCATATTTGCAATTTCATAGCCAATCACTGAAGAGAGGATCCGCCCGTGCTACCGTTGCTAAGAGGGGGCATTCTATAGCAAATTTTTCGCTTTGCTGTTGTTTGGAAATCATTAGCTTATTAGGTTTTAAACGACTGCAAAGCCAGTCAAGATATAAGAGACTCTGTAGTTTAGGGCTCCGTAGAAAAGCTGCCGCCGCTGTCGGAGTTCGATCCCGCACCCTTAGGTACAGTTGTCGAGCGCCCTATCAACTTCACCACCAAGCTGGGTCTATAGTAAACAGCAATTAAATACTGAGAATAATTAATATCATGTTCGTTTTGAAAGCGATAACTTTTCGAATAATTGTTTCTCTATGTATGCCTGTAAACTAAAACATGATTTACAAATGAATGTCTGCATGACATAGAAAGGCAATGTAAAATGAACATGGCTGGTTGTTGAGGCATTTTCTTTTAATCTAGATCTCTGTCATAATCTAATGTAAATTTTAGGGCTCTGCGTGACATCCAGGATGAATAGCACTGAGAGGGCGGTATATTCCTTCTAGATGAAAACCTTTTGTTTGCAATTTTTTAGGTTGCTCGTTGGAAGAAAACGTCTCTTAAGTCTCTATAAATATTTACCAGTCCATTTATACATGCGGCTTCTCATTTTCTACTCTGTATTTCTTGCATGATGCTATATTTACTATGGAGTCAAACGATCTTGTCACACCAATCAGCATGAGGCGGGAGCGATCACGACAATGGCAGATTTATTGGCTAAAGTATTAGAACATGCTATGGTGTCTCGAGCCACTCGGAACTCAACAGCTCATGACAACGGCGCAAAATGGGAGCTCAGTTTGGTCGAACATGGTTGTCACCATCATCGATAGCTGGTGCGGCTTGTGCTAGGCTTGAGCGATTCTGCTGCTGTAATTTATTGTAATCTATGAAACCTGTGCACAGAGACTACTTATATCCTAGGACGTTTTGCATCACCTGATCTATAGCGAGACTATAGTCGCTTCACGTGTGTCTTTTCGAAAGCACGCCCAGTCCTTCCAGTAACTCAAATCTATTAACTTCATCTTATTTGATTACGGATTATCTTAGTAAATACTTTTACACAATATACCGAGAGATAATCGATGTTTAGTTATAAGTCCTCGATGCACATTTTATGAATTTCGAAACAATCTGCCCTTCGTCTTGTAACCGTCTATAGTTACCTACAACTTCATCACCTGTTATTTGTATGGATAACATTTAAGGCTTTGTTCATTTTCTATTCTATTACCAACCTGAACCAGACAAATTTCCATATCTGTGCCCATTTTATGCATGCTGATTATTTCTCCTATTCAAGTGTCTGTGTACAATTCTTCAGCATTTAAACTACCGCACTCATAGGCGAAGTTAGATTGCTGTGCATGCCTTTACTATATTACGTAGACTGTAATGAAGGATTTTGGTTGTATGCAATGAAATATTCAATGTAGACACATAGTCGCTCAGGTTAGGACCGATATTCAAATTTCGTGAATTAACTAAGCCAACATTTAAACTTCTGTGCACATTTAGGTACAACTCTAGAGTACATAAATTGCCTAATTCGAATTCCGTCTAGTAGACTTGCGCCCGACGCAAGAATGGTTATAGCCCTCAAGATGGTAATATTAGACGTGTTGATTACTTATCAACTTAGGGACTTTTGTTTACGCGAAACATCTTGCTCTCTGAAAGTGACTACAGAGCTGCATTGCGCTCTGGAGGAAACGATTGGTCGAATAATAAGAATGGTGAGTCAACGCTGTGGAAATAGATTAGGTTTTTTTGACTGATTAGTCACTTAAGTTCCGTGAACATTTTTTTAGTGACCGGAGCGCACATGCCTGTGTGTGCAAAATGTGATCGCTTCATATTAAGCTGGCGCCCTAACACCTGCTGGACGAGTTTTAAATTTTCAGAGAAATATGTTTTACCAGAGTGTTTTTGAAAAGCATTCGCCTACCAAATATCAGCAAGCAGTGGATAAATGGTGCATAAAATAATATTACTTGATCTCCTGGACCGATGAGGAAAACGCCAGTATGAATCAAATTTAAAGTCGGCATCGGATGTCTTCTTGCATCTTGTTGTATTCAGAATAGCTTGTGTTCCCCTGGGCTATCTGTTGAAATGGTCTGGCCTATTTGCCTCATTTTTCTTAAGGTAATGCCAGCGCCACACACATAGACGGTGGAGAAGTCGACCATGCACTTACACCAAATTTGTGTTAGCCCCGCTGCTTTGTTTCTGCTGACTCGTATTGTTTTGAGCCCAGAGCCGTATATCTCTATAATACTGAAAACTTGAACGTAACATTCAAGGTGTTTTAGTTCAAGTGAGAGAGCGAAACAGCTCCGCCGCGCTCTCGTTGTAGTGACGTGTAAAACTTCTGCAGCGAAACACAGATGCTAAATTACCTGTATGAACGTACCAAGAGATCATGCTTACATCCCGTTGAAAAAGCGCGGAAGTAGAGGTCCATTGGTCCATTCTTTTTTGAACATTTTAGAGTGGTCTTTTACCTCCTGTAATAAAACTATCTGTTTTTGTTTTTCCTCTTCCATGCATATCTTCCAGATGCGTCCATTGTGTGAGTACGTTTTCTTCTTTAAACGTTTTCTCAAAGAGGCGGGGCTAGTAAATTAGCTAAAGTTTAACTTATGTTCGTGATAGTTGTTTAAATATTGAGTGCATTCACTAGATTTCCATACAGAAACCTGTACTCAAGAAATAAGTCCTATCTGTTATTTAAGCCTGTGTGTTGTGTTTAGTATTCTCTATAAAGGCTTCAATCCACTCCCGCCTCTCTGAACTACGCGAGTCGCTTGACAAAGCTCGCACATATAGAAAAGTAAAAAAAAAAAGTATTTTATTAACATTATGTTTTTCTTCGTAGAAAGTGCGCAGAACACAGTTGACTAGTAGGAAGATGGGACAGGTGGTAACTATAAAGGCAACCATTCATTCGAGCAAGCACACACAAATCGAGATTGACTCCGTAATCAGGTGCGCATGCTGGAAGATAAAATCATACTTTGGGAATCATTCATACTCATCAAATATGGCATTCATGCGCATGAATAAAAATGATGGTTATTCACCTCCGTGTCGCGGCTATTGTGGCTGTACAGGATAACAATCTTATTCACTTGTCAGTTGAGAGATAGAGAGAGAGAGAGAGAGAGAGAGATATTTTAATGGCTAACAGGAGATGTCTGCCTGGTGGTAAGCCTAGCATGCTACTCCTGATGAGGGTTGAGGGATGAGGGTGACAAAGTGTGGGAGGGGAAGGGGAAATAAATGAGAAAAAAAAAGAGAATCGGTGTCGCACACTTTCACACGCACATAATCACACGCAGATGAGTTTTAAAGGGTATTGATCAACCCTGTGTCCTTAAGAAAAGTTAACTTTCACACGCACATAATCACACACAGATGAGCTTTAAAGGGTATTAATCAACCCTGTGTCCTTCAGAAGAGTTAGTAAGGCTTTGGTAGCTCGCGCAGCAGACGATCCGTCGCACCAAGGACCCAGGACATGTTCAAGGCGCAAGGTTGTGTCTTTAGGTAAGCTTAAATTATTGCGCAGTGTCCTGCGATGTTCAGTAAACCGTTGACAGGAGGTTACCAAATGTTCAAAATTTTCACACACATCACATGTAGAGCACAGAGGCCTGCTCGCTATGCCTATTTTATGCAGGAAGTAGTTTGTGTCACACAAACTTGTCAGTTGCTCTTTTGGTTGTATAACACCAAAGCTATTAGGTGGGCGCAGGTGAGTATGAAGCGACATTTCTAATGGTGCGGTATCAGGCATGAAGATGGAGATCTACCAAAACAATTGCACTCTTCTTGTAGACGTATCCCCGGGAACATTTCTCTTTATCCCATACAGTTTTCCTCACACATGAAAGAAACTTTGTCCACGACATGTTCTGTGCCCTGAAAAAAAAAAAAGGACTCATGATCAACTTGATATTTTTTGTCCCTTACGGGTAATAGATCATGATCACTTATTATCCTGGCGACCTTCGCACAAATGCTGTAGTTGTTTCCTACGTGGTTTAGGGGGACCGCAGAAATATACTGGAAGATTGGAGTTTTCTTCTCCTTTTTTTGGGGGTGTCTTCAGTATCTCTCATCGGCCATGTAACTTGACCTTTTAAAGATCATGTTATATTCTAGCGGAAACTGCAAACGGAGACAATGCTTCACGACGTGTTCACAGAGCTTAAACTTCACCGAAACAAAGAAGGAAATTGCTACGCTGCGCTATAGAAGATTATAATGTACAGATTTAAAATTCAGCAAAGTCGTTTGTGTCCTGGGCAAAACAACACAGCACGCATGGCCTTGCCTCAAGATCAGGCTCAAATATAAAATCTGTAACATGCCTTAAAAGACCACTGAGCAGGGAAGGACCTTTTAAGCAAAGGAGCCCAGAGTTTCGATCAGGTACCGGAGATAGTCTGAGCAAAATGCTACGATACGCGCACCGCAAAGCAGCAAAAATACAAATCAAAGCTCTCTCATCTTCCCCGTCGGGAAACCAGCTTCCTCCTTTCTCTACCAGCCGCAAGGAAGTCGTCGTAGTCAAAAACGACATCCATTGGTCCGTCTCGCTGTGTGAAGGTGAAAGATCGGTCTCACAGTCACCGGAAGTCTCACAGTCACCTGGGGAAGAAATTATTTTTGACCGGAGGGTGGACAGTGGGCCTTTAAGACGGAATTAAGGAGATCTATTTTGTTCCTTTTGCAGAGTTATTAAATACGTTATTGTGTTTTCGACATATTTTGTGAGCACATGTGATTCCATAAAAAAAAGGTCATTGCCCAAATATCGAAAGATCGCTATTTAGAGGGCACCTACGTACAATACTGACGTCTTTGTCTACATATCACAAGTATGTATAATTCAAAATAGAGCCCCATATGAGACTATCCAAAGGCCATATTTTTGCTGATACAATTTGCCTTCCCGCTGAATGAAATTTGATACGCTCTGTTCTTTACGCCTACTACTGCGAAATATTTTGTTTTGCTTGTGGGGTTTAACGTCCCAAAGCGAATCAGGCTATGAGAACACGCCGTAGTGAAGGACTCCGGAAATTTCAAACCACCTGGGGTTCTGTAACATGCACTGACATCGCACAGCACACGGGCACCTTGCTTTTCGCCACCAGTGAAAAGCGGCCGCCGAGGCCGGGATTCGACCTCACGTCCTTGGGCCCAGTAGTCGAACGCCGTGACCACTGCACCACCCCGGCGGGCTGAAAAAAAAGGATAGTAAACGAAAATATCGATACGTTCAAATGTTAGCCATAGAGAAAGAGGTTAAGAACAGGTTTCTTTTTCCTCTGTGTACAAAAGGTAGAACAAAAAGTTCATTTGCCATTGTAAAGATAGGAGGACGAAAACAACATTAGAAAAACAGGAAGATGTCTTATCATGTGACTACAAGACTCTATGAAATCTTTAATAAAGTTCTCTCCTCAAATGTGGCACTTCACCACAAAAAGGAAAGGTTTAATACAGCAAAACCTAAGAAGACAAAACGAAAGCATGCGAATTCTCTAGGTGCGTCTGCGGACCTCAACGATACCACAGCCTAGTCTTGGGTACACTAAAGTAAGGTGCCAAGGGATTTTTGAAGGGAAAGGTCTCAGGAGGCCAGCAATGTGGGCAACAGTGGCGGTGGAGGAAAAGGTTTGGCTGGCGACTGGAAGCCTCTGTGGCATTGTGAGAGGCAATTTTGTATATCTCAGGAGGTATGTACGGGTACGTATGGAGTTTGCCGGTGTGTAAAGAAAAAGAAGTAAGTGTGTGATGTAGAAGAAAAAGCGAAGCAATAGCAGAAGAATTGATCGCCGCCCGCTCCATGCACCACACGCTCGAAGAAGCAAGAATAATATGCTCAAAAATAAGCGAAGTAGCAGAAGGAGAAATAATGAAAGAAAGAGAGAAAAAACTTTTACTGCCAAAATAGTAATCATTAAGGCATGTCGGCCTGGAGTGGCCCCCAGGTGGGGACGACGCTCTGAGCCCACGAGACAAGCGCCAGCTGCGTTTTCTTGTCTAAGCACCTAGGAAGTTGGTCCCAGCTCTCCTCGGAGGAAGCTGGCAGTAAGAAGAAGCGCGTGGCGAGCAGGCCTCACGCCGCCGGTCAAACTGCGGTGTGCGCAAAACTCGCCACAGCTAGCCCTGTGAAGCTTTCGCTTCAAAAAGATGCCACCACCAGCCCGCTTGCACCCTACTATTTAACGAAGCTTCGGTGTTGTACACACACGAAATAGAGGGCGAATTAGAAGCCATTTACTAAAACAACAAAACGAGAACAACTAATAAGCGTGCCATCAATGAAATTTCCTCAACGCGAAAATATTTAATCTGGCGTCAAAAGCACAGAACATATCGACGATTGAAAATGACGCTCTTCATTTCGCACACAAATCAACTCATCCCAGCTCTAGAGACAGAAAAAGAAAAGCTTCGATAGTGCCACACTATGCTCAGTTCCGCCTGCGTCACTTGAGAGCGTCAGTGAAGGGACGCCCCTAGCAAGCGCCGATGACGTCACATGAGAGGTATGCGCGGAGGGAACGTGTCATCCTAGTAGGTTGCGAGCGCTCTCTAGAAGCACTTTTTTGTAAACCATCGATTCCACGGAAAGCTTTCAAACTTGTCTAGAATACTTGCAGCCCAAAAACATGGTCTATGAATATTTTCCACTAGAGTATTAAAGAAAGCATCGTTTCAGAGGCCGTTTAAATTGACAACTGAATGGAATGAAGCTTATCTCATTCACAAGCGTGACACGTGCGTGACCGCTCTGTATTTTGTTATTCTTCTCGGCAAATCAGATATTCTGACGAATCTGGATCATATTCATTGTTAGGATATTATCGACAAACATACGTACCCGGTTGAGCGGCTACATATATTTATGTGGGCTCTTTCAAATTAATTGTTCAGTCAATAAGTAATGTTAATCCCTTCTTCTTACTTGTATAAAGTGTTTTGAACTGTTTCTACAGAAAATTACCTATCTGACTGGATATTATTTAATGTACGACAGCAACAGGTCCAGTTGTACCTCCCAAAGTGAGATTCAAGGTGTTTAGGTTCTTACATGCTTGTAACGGTAGGCTATGCCACACTTTCCTTGACTTCACATGGCTCTCCTTCTTATCACTGGGAACTCTGTACTTTTTACTTGCGCGTCGGTAGAGTTCCAACTTTTGGACGGCGAAGACTGTGAAACAGGGAGACCGACTTCAACAGCAGTTGCAGCGGTTGAAAGTTTCAACGGAGTAATGCTTGATAGTGAGCAAACTAACCCAATAGCGACTAAAAGTACGTGCAACATTTGGCGCAATTCAGTGATAGACGTCAACATTTTGGCGCAGGCAGTCGAAGTATAGACCACACCCAGGAGGGTAAAATACCGTAACGCCATCTGTAGGTGCCGCAGAGAAACGACTGCTCTGGACTGCCAAACCCGGTAGCTACAAGTGCACGTCGGGCCCTCGTTTTTTTTTTTTTTTTTTTGTTCAGAAGTTTCTCTACCGAGTGCTTCTAAAATTTTCCGAAGTTAACTCCAGCCTCATGGCAAGACTGCTTTGCCCATCTGGTAATGACAGGAGCAAGCGCTGTAACCACAATTGGAACGGGTGGTTCGGCCAAGGCCGCGGTACCTTTCTGTGCAAAACTACCTCAGCGTGACTTTCTCAATTTGATACACATTTCAAATATTTTACCATGTACTTGAAAGTCACTTGTGGTATGCAATAAACCATATCTTTATGTAGTGTCTACAAAAATCTGTCACAGCCTGCTCCTTACGAACAAACGCAATGCAGCAAGAGCGTGTAAACACGTCGTATATGAGCTCCTTCCGTGATGTCCCCGTTTCTATGTCAGCAGGGCAGAAGAAGTAAGTAGCATTATATCAGTTGAGCTGTAGCCACCAGAAAGTTTCCTATTTTAAAAACCGTTGACGGCGTAGCATTTATATTCTATAATGATCAGCGACAGTAACCAGTCACGCAATTCTACGTCACGGTTTGATTTTGATAATCGTAACAAGTCAACGCCGGCAACTGTGGTTAAAAGAAAAAAGAAACTTCCTTGTACCTCAAAGTCAGCTGATCTAGAGGTAATGTCTTCTTCTGCACTGCTGAAAGAAAAACGGAGGCATCAGGGGATGAGCACAAAGGCGACGTGTTTACTCCCAGTGGCGGCTTTGCGTCTGTTTGTGGGGCGCACGCTGTTACATATGTTTGCTGACATCACGCTAAGGTATAATTTTTTGTACTGGAATAGTTTCGTAAGTGCATGGTATAATATTGGGCATGCATATGAAATACGGGAAGTCACAGCTGCAGTAGTTTGCATAAAAAGCACCTGCTTTCACTCGAACCATCCGCTCCACTTCTGGACGCTTTTAATGCCCCCGTCATCGCGAGATGTGCAAAACTGTCTTACCGTGAGACTGCAATGACCCTTAGACACTTTTAAGAGACGCAGCTGCAAAAATGTAGAAGAAACGTAAAAGCGCGAGCGTAACGTATATCCGTCGTCCAGAGCCGTCGTTTCGCTTCGTCACCGATAGAGAGGCTACGGCACTCTCAAAATGGCGAAGTTCAATTTATCTGTTTTGCTCAGATCTATAAAATGTCACTAGTGCTGACGTCGCTTCACCCTTTCAGCCGACATTTTGGTGGCAAGTTGTAACACCTTCGTGACTTTATTCTGGTGTAACATTAGGATATGAAAAAAAAAAAACATTCGCCTGCCTAATACGTTAAAGTCATATATTTTATCAATGGAATTAGGTCAAATGTAGCAATATATCTACGTTTTCTGTTTAAATTTAAAGCGAATCTTGACTGTAAAAAGTGTAACATCTGTTTTCGTTCCGCTAAAATACAGTTTGTTTTTGTCGAGTGGGGTAATCACGTGGTGAAATGATTTGTATTTTGAAGCGAACCATTTTTTTTATGAGATGTCAAAAACCACGTGTTATTTAGGAGAAAGAATATTGACAAGCATTTTGTGACCAAAACTCTTTTGTCTTCCAGGCAAGAAGCTGGAGGCATTGAAGGTGACAAGGTGCGAAAAGGTAAAAAATGGCGATTCCCAGACAAGCTATATTTGTAACGGGTTTAAATGAATTCGCTGTGTTTATAGATAGAGCTCCAGGCATATGCCTACTTGGGTGCTGCTCGTATGGCACCCTAATGAGCTCGCAAATTTCGCATAACTGTAAAGCTGAACGTACATCACCTATGACATTCCGAATAATTAATTCAATGGACGAAACCTTTAAGACTAGGAACCAATATTTATTATTTTCTTTTTTAACATCATCGTAGGCTGTTGTTCAGTTCAAAAATAGAGGCGCTCTTGAACTATCTATTAAATATATCCTAGTGTTTGTATTATTTTCCAGGTTTTTTAGCACAGGTCATCGTTCCAGAAAAGAGCAAAACATATGTTGCTCAAAACAATGTTTCAGAGTTTTTCAAATCAAGCTTTCTAGTCAGAAAACCGGCACCCTATTCACGGGCCTTAATCAAGGGTGGAACGTACTTGTATCCGAAATTAAAAAAAAAAAGCATTTTGTACTTGGCATCTGGGCTGTTATATGTGGTCCACATTTCTACTGACACGTAGTTTGATTTCAAGATAACCTAAAAAATATATGTGGGTACAGTTAAACATTGCTTTTCAGTACAAGATGCGACAAGGTTAATGCTTCTCTTTGGCAGCTCTTCCTCGGAATTATTGCTTCCGTAGCTGCACGTTAGTACGCGCCAAACTATTATGTTAAAGATCACCACGCGACATAAATACAGATATAAGCACTGTTTCGTCTAGCCCTACGTATGTGTCTACATGGTCTAGGAATAGCTTCTCTCAGAGTGCAGGTCTCCTGGAAGAGGACTCTGGTATCCACATCTTAAATAGGTGCCTTAGTTGGCAGAATGTACCAAATCAGACGTACTATATGGTAGCTTTGCGTCAGGCAAATCTACGACCCATAAGATCCTGCCATGCCAGCCACCAACTACCAGATGCCGCAACCATTTTCTGTTCTGGGCTCCCGGCGTCGAGGCCTATAACGCCGAAGGGTGATTTTCTTGTGAACGGGGCCTATTAATCTGTTGCGTTAGTGTTTGCAAAAAAAAAAAAAACAATCACACTTTTGATTCAATCAATCATCATTCGAAGCAAACAAAATAAATCTGTAAAGCACAGTCATTGTTTTTTATTCTTTTTTTGTCTGATTGTTCACTCTTATATATGCAATTTTTAATCCAATGCTATTTGGCGCCGATTAATTTCTTGTGCCTTCTCAGTAATAAGCGGTCAGGTGTTGTTCTAACGTGATAGAGGCTACTTCACCTTTGTGGAGATGGGCATACGGAGATATTAAACGTGAAATTTTTTACTACCCTCCTGGGAAGGTGCTTCGCAGTGTGAGCGTGTTTTTGTTTTATCTGAGGGGAAAACACACGGCAGCTATGACGTCACTCGGTCGCCGCCGAAACCGACGTAACCGCTCGCTCGCCACTGCCCAATGAGGTGACAACCATGACATCACACCGCCGAAGCTACGCTTGAGCTGTGGCTCTCGTTCTGTCTAGATATCCTCCGCTGCCTCTTAGTCACTGCCCACGAATCGCAAAAGCTCAAAATTTAACAGCAGCGGTAGCCATCGATGATGCAAACGAGACGCCTCGCGAGCTGTCTGCGTCTTAGAGGTTGCGAATACGACCGGCCAAATCCGGTCATTCAGTGGAAATAGCTTCCCGAAAGGTTGCCGGACAGATCGAGACCAAGAGGGGGTGGAGCAAAACGTGTCGCCGATTCACTTTTGGTACTTAAGCCTTTGCCATTCTTTGTTTAGATCATTCCGCTCAGAAAATATAAAAACAATAACACACTGAGAGCTGGATTTACCATGAGCGTGAAAGCGAATATCATAAATATTTGTGCGAATTAGCAAGAAAAATGTAATAACTAAGAGTTCAGTTTAAAGACTCAGGGCGTTTAAACTGCTTTACTTTCGCGTCAAAATAAAATGCCGTCTTGAAGCACGTTGTGTTCAGATTATTTATGAAAATCATTCGAGATGGTACTCTTTTTATACTCTCTCAGCTGAGCTTTAGAGTGCATGCTTGTCAAGAAGGTTGGCAATCAGTGCCGAAATATTAATGGCATCTAAATGTTCAGATCCTGCTTCGCTGACCAAACGCACAGTAAAATTAAAGCAACTGCATCTCACTGAGCTCACTTTGCGCCTGCTTCTCTGGTTCCAGTTATCAATCCCGAATCCCTGACCAAGGCCGGAAAGACTGTGGAAACACTTGGGAAGATCCTTCAGGGCGACATCTCTCTTAACACCGCTGAGCAGCGAGATAGTGTGCTGGACGCCATCAATGCCCTGAGCCTCACGGAAGATGAAACTGATGAACACTCGCTCATTATGCTCATTGTCAAGGCCATTGTGATCGGTGTCGTCACCGGCGCTGCCTCGGCTGGCGTTAAGCACCTCGTCCAAAAAAATTACGAGAAACGGGAAGGCTAATAAAATTGACAGAACTGGCTTTAAACCTCAAGCGTCTTCTAATGTACGCTTCATGCGTCAATACAGGGAAGGTCTACTGCCCGTAGCCACATGCGTTTCGACATGTACCCTGCCACGGTATCACAGGAAATATGGCAGTGCCTGCTTGTGGTGCTCACTGAATGCAGATGGACGGAGTAGGATCAGCATTCGGTGCATGAATATTGCCTCGAACCATTGAAATCTTCGTTTGTTCATTCGTAATAGCCACTGGGTTTTTAGCCTTATAACACTGATTGTGATAAGGCTAACGCGCTCTTGTGCTCTTAGTCTATACGCGCTCAGTGCCGCTAGACGTGGGTTTACCATTTTCTCTGTCATGCGTGTTTCGTCAGAATGCATCCGACATTATTGCAGCGCCACGCATCAGATTCTACATTGTTAAATTTGTTCGAGTCATCTTTAGTGGCTTTATCTAAATGTTTCTTCACCGACATAAACTGACAGCTGAGCAGCACACCGGGCTTTCACAATTGTATGAACTACGCGCACGTTAGCTGCTACCCACGTCGATATGTTAATTCACTTCCGGGTGTAAGTGAGCATCATAAAGTGTTTGCTGTCCTCGAAATTATCACGACTACGTGAGAATAGAGTTTACGGCAAAAAGAAAAGTGATCTCCATAGCCCATGTCCTCTTCGAAATCAGCACGCTTAAAAAAATAATGCGGCTGAAATATGTCTTATGTCCTGAGCGAAGACTTTCCGATTAGTCGGCATGTAAGTTTCGGGCGTGTATACGGAATTAAATTCCTTTATTATTTAGACTCTGTTCCGGATCATAAGGGAAATGTACGTTATTTGTCTGCAACAAAAGAGCTACGATTTAACATTATCTTTGAATCAGACAATAAACGTTACTGTTCCGGCCATTTTTCTCTGCGCACAGAATAGCGGCGATGCTAGGAAGAAAAAAACCACAACGAATCGAAGACACCTTCATGTAGTAGGTTGCAGTGCTCTTTAAAAAAAAGAGTTCTGATGAAAGGTTGCGGCTTGGTGAAGAAGCCATCAATTGCAATGCCTACACACTGGAAAGTATCTTCCCAAAAATTATGCACCTTAACAAAATCCTCACAAAAGGCCTGGAGTGAATGTATATAACAAAATTTCTAGTACTCTAAACATACTTTCCGCTAGGGTGTAAACGTTTGCACGCCTAAGGTTGAACCGTTTCCTTTCCTCTCCCCCCCCCCCCCCCCCCCCCCACATAAAAATAATATAGAACACGAACTCTATTGCTAGCATTCTTGAGTATCGCGTTATAAACTGCGCGAACCCTGACAAGGTACTTTTGGTCCCCTAGGCACGGGAATGCGATGCTGCGGTAACTGTTAGCACTGGACCTCAGTGCGAACAACCACCGACCTTTCACAAATCTGCAATTTTCTTTTATAGGTATGCTAACTTCATCTACCCTGACATCAGTATTGTTGAAGATCTTGTGGTCGCATCAGCATCTTCATCATCATCAGCCTGACTATACCCACTGCAGGGCGAAGGCTTTTCCCATATTTCTCCAATTAACTCGGTTCTGTGCTAGCTGCATCCACTTGACCCCTGTGCGGTCGTATATGGGCAATAAATTGTTGCCATTGTACCGGCAAATCGGTGTCCACCAATGCGTCCCATCAATGAAACGGCTTAGCGTCGCCGAGCATCTACAATACTTTGGCAACTCAGTTGAGATGTGTTGCGAACTCGTGACCGCCTGGAGTGATGTGGCGTTGTGCAGTCTAGTGCATGCCCGAACCGCCTGCTACTGGCGTCGAATCACCACGCAGCCGTCACCTGAGTGATGGCACGTGTTCTCTGGCGCTCAGTTTATGCGGTATTCCAGCGCATGAACCGATAGCTCCTAGATTAGCTCCTAGATAGCTCCTAAAGCTCACTCGTTATAATCTTAGTGGAGTGTGTGGAAACCGATCCTGGAGTTATGCAGTCGTACTCTCGTTACCGCGATGCCATCTGACGCCACCCAACCGACCGCTTCTTTACCGCCGCCCGTAACCTGCCCCGGCGCGCTTCGTCAGCGGGATCCTGTCATTTTTAGTGGCACGGACGACCATGATGTGGAGGACTGGCTGTCCTCCTACGACCGAGTGAGTGCTCACAACCGGTAAGAGGACAGCATGAAGCTGACAAATGTGGTTTTCTACTTGACGGATGCTGCGAACCTGTGGTAACCACGAAGCGGACTTCGCCACCTGGTCTGCTTTCAAGACAGTATTTATTGGCATCTTCGGGCATTCGGAAGTGCGAAAACTTCGTGCCGAGCAGCGCCTTTGCTCTCGCTCGCAGCAGGTCGATGAAAGCTTCATTAGTAATATTGAAGACATCCTCGACCTATGCAAATGCGTCAGGACATCAATAACAGAGATTGAGCGAATCAAGCATGTGCCCAAGGACATTGAAGAAGACGCCGTTCGTATGATTGAAGCCAAAAGCCCCACCTTTGTCATCGAGATTATCAACCTGTGCCAGAGTTATGAAGAACAGCACCGAGAGCGAGTCTGCACTCAGTTGCCCTCAACACATGCCAAGACGCTTAAAGGGACACTAAAGAGAGCCAAAGATGGTATGAAAATGTAATAAACTACATTTGGTGACACTGTCGCCGCATATCCGGCAGCAAAAAATCGAATAATTGCTGAGATATTGCGATAAGAAGTTGAGGTTTCTTCTTGTTCCCGCCGGTCGAATTCAAACTGTGGCCTCCAACTACGTAGTTGGAGTTGAGTGACGCACACTATGACGTAAGCAGAGACTCCGTGATAGCTAGCGAGCCGGCGCGGCCCGCGGCATCCCTCAAGGGCCAACTTGGCAACAGCGTACTCGCAATGACGGCC
Source organism: Amblyomma maculatum (assembly GCA_023969395.1). Classification (NCBI taxonomy): domain Eukaryota; kingdom Metazoa; phylum Arthropoda; class Arachnida; order Ixodida; family Ixodidae; genus Amblyomma; species Amblyomma maculatum. The sequence continues at coordinate 57,637 of JAJIZL010033709.1, forward strand.
TCAGCCGAAATAAATAAAACGATGAAGAGAGTAATTTACCGAGCGATGGGCCCATAAAGGAAGAAAAAGAAAACATAGAGCGCTTGTAATGCACAATATTTTACATGTTTCTCAAGCTTTTGCGCTCCTTCTTGCACTGTGTATAAACAAACCGAGCCTTCGGTCATCGCAACGCTTCCTGACATGTTTACATACAAATAAGATTTAGTTACCAGCAAAATAGTGTCCTCGTTGCTGCGCTTGTCAGTTTTGAAGCTTCGTCGCACTTTTTTCCTTCAAGGTTTGTGCTACAGCTCCGTGTTCAGCTAAAATTACGCCCACGGTAGCAGAACATGACCGAAGTGCCGGCGCCACTACATTTGCCAGCGCTGTGAAATTCCACATGTTAAAATGGATCCAGTGCACAATATAGTGCGCATAGGCATCCAAAACATTAGTTGCAAGACGTGAGAGCAGGCAGCATGCGCCGATGATCAAGAAGTTGTAATTTTTAGACCGGCAGCAGTAACATTTTATTGTAAATGGGCTCATGACATAAAAACTAGAAATATTTCCAACGTTCTTGTGGCGCTGCGTAGCCGAGCGGTTAGCGCCGAACGTTACGGAGCAAGCAGTAGCGAGTTCGAGTCTTACTGCTTTTTTTTTACAAATAGATTTTTTTTAACTATTTGTAATGTATTTCTAGTGCTTCGTTATTTTTAGTTTTTACTTTTTACCCGAGGCCCTTTTTTTTTGCCGGGCGACGAGCGCAATATATCGACGCTCTCCTTGGTATGAGCGGCAAGTATGCCCCTTTTGTTTACGACGCCTGCAAATTGCACGTTGAAGGTCTTGTTGACGCAGTATATGTTGGTCAGATGTGCCATGATTTAGTGAACAATTGAATGATAATGCGTTTTTCCTTCGGTACTTAGCATATGTATGCTTTTCGTGTCGTACGTAGCTGCAGTCAAGCGGTCAGGTCGCAGTCGAAGCGGCAACGGCGGCGATATGTTGGCGCAGAAGTGTGAACGAAGGAGTGTGTCGGCGGCAGCGAATTTCGCTCGCTCGCGCCTCCGAATGCTCAAATGGGAACCATCAAGGCGCATCTGCTGCTCCAAGCTCGTAATTCAGGCGCTGCAGGTTCAAACAAACTATCCGAGTGCGCACGAAATGCCTGAGCCGAAACATAATCAAAACTGAAGTGGGCGCCTGTGGCGCCTCCAAGTATATTTTTTTATTTGCCTTGCAACGTTTACGTTGTCTTTTCGCCGTCGTTTACGTATGATAAAAGCGTATTATCATCTTTGAGAAAAAACGTACTACCGCATTCAAACATGCAACGTAATTCGCATTTGTCAGCCTCCGGGATCCCTAGCGCGTCACGGGATTTGTATGCGAGCCTCGGCCGTTTGGCTGTGGTGGCGATACCTGTATTTCTGTTATTCTTCTTTACTACATTATAACAGCTCTGTTTTCAGTAAGAGTGGTCTTTTTGTAATCAGGAACTGGCATTCTATCGATGCAAACCCACTTCCTTTCTCTCTTTAGTGTCCCTTTAATAACATCGACGTAACGAAAGAAGTCAACAGTTCTTTCATGCTCTAGATTCAGGGGTTTGTTCATGAGGAGGTCTTCTGGCAGCTGTCTTTGCTTCCCTCTGTTCCGAATCAGCCATAAAATCTGGCACCTACACTTCAACACCTGATACGGGAGATCCAGGAGGAAGTGTCCGAGGCCATGCCGCCACTTTTTCACCCTCCTCCCGTTGCTGAGCCCCCCGTTGCAGTGCCTGCCGTTGCAGCGCCTCCTGTGCAGTGCATCCTGTTGCAGCGCCGCTTACATAGCTCAAATAGTTTGAAAGCTGCCGCCAATGTTTGCTCGTTTTGATCTCCCTTCCAGTCATTCCTGCTGCTGCTATTGGGCCGCGCCCCCGACGTTTCCAACCATGGCGAACACCAGACAATTTGCCTATTTGCTACGCCTGTGGCATCGTTGGACACGCGATGCGTCATGACCTCTTTTGAAGAAGCTGACCCGCTAGCATACGCTTACGGTCGACCCTCCTCAGCATTTTACCAAAACCCCAACGTCCGAGCCCCTAGACTCCGAATACCATCCATCCCCGCGTCGCCGCTCTCCATCCCCGCGTCGCCGCTCGGTGTCTCCCATGCACCGTCGGTGAACCCCGCCGCAGGAAAACTAGTGATCGCAATTCCGGAGGCAAGAACTGCGTTTTCTACGGAAGATCTAAGCCCTCAATTTTGCTGCCGAATTTAATAAATGTTTCCGTAGAGGGCACTCGGGCTGAAGAAGCACTGTTTCGCCTTTGTTAATGCACGACCGTCAACACCTCTACTACGCGCGCGAAACTCACTGTGGCTGACGACGTTGCAATCCCGCCATGTTGTGCCTTTCTTCTTCCTGCTTTATCCGACTCTCTTCCCGACGGGTCTTTCATCCTCACGCCTTCTGACGGCTTCGCGCATCTCCCCTGGCTACCCCTGCCATTTGCCGTGCTTACTGTTGAAGACAACTACAGCGCCATGGCCATCATCAATCAATTCAATTGACTGCTCTCTTTTCTTCATGGCGAGTGTCTGGGACACGGCCAGCCTTTTGCCTCGATGCTGCAATGCAACAACTGCAATGATAACGATTGCCATATGCCAGTCGCAGCACTTACTGCTACTTCTGCTGATTCATCTCCAGTGGACATCTTCGCCAGCTCTATTGACAAGCTCACGTCGATTCAACGGACCCAGCTTCTTGTCCTGCTTGTCCAGTTCTGAGTCTCCTTTGATTTGTCACATCATAGTTTAGGTCGCACCAAGGTTACTACACACCGTATCGACACCGCAACCCATTCTCCCTTGCGCCAAAGACATTACGGCGTTTCTACGACCGAGCGTCAAATAGTTGACAAACAAGTGGGTGACATGCTTAAGCGTGCCGTCATACAACCTTCGCATAGGCCTTAGGCCTCCTCCGTCGTTCTCGTCACCAAAAACGACGGCTCCATCGTTTTCGTTCACTATCGTCGCTTGAACAAAATCAACCGCAAGGACATCTATCCCTGACTTGAATTGAGCACGCTCTTGACAGTTTGCAAGGAGCCGAATTTTTCTCATCTTTGGACCTCCGTTCTGGTACTGGCAAATCCCGCTGGCCTATACAGAGTCAGACCGTGCCAAGACAGCTTTCGTGGCGCCAGAAGGACTGTACGAATTTAACGTCATGCCGTTCGGTCTGTGTAATGCGCTTGCCACAAGCACGCGCATGATGGACACCACATAGCGCGGCCTCAAGTGGACGACCTACTTGTGCTATTTGGACGACATTGTTGTTTTCTTGCCGTACTTCTAACGCATCTCGCTGTATTGAAACATGTTTTCGAATGCATGATTGCAGCTCGCCTTTCATCATCATCATCAGCCTGATTATACCCACTGCAGGGTGAAGACCTCTCCCATATTTCTCCACTTAACCCGGTTCTGTGCTAGCTGCATCCACTTGACCCCTGCGAACTTCTTAATCTCATCCGCCCACCTAACTTTCTGCCGCCCCCTGCTACGCTTTCCTTCCCTTGGAATCCAGTTTGTTACCCTCAGCGACCATCGGTTATCCTCTCTTCGCACTACATGTCCTGCCCATGTCCATTTCTTCTTCTTAATTTCCACTAGAATGTCGGTAACCATCGGTTATCCTCTCTTCGCACTACATGCCCTGCCCATGTCCATTTCTTCTTCTTAATTTCCACTAGAATGTTGGTAACTTTAGTTATTTCTCTGACCCACTCTGCACGCTTTCTACCTCTTAATGTTACCCCTACCATTTTTCGTTCCATAGCCCTCTGGGTTGTCCTCAACTTAAGTAGAACTCTCTTGGTTAGCCTCCACGTTTCAGCCCCATAGGTGAGTACAGGCAAGATGCAACTGTTGTATACTTTCCTCTTGAGCGATACCGGTAAGCTGCTAGTCATAATCTGGGAGTGCTTGCCAAATGCGCTCCATCCCAATCTTATTCTTCTTGTTATTTCCTTTATGGCCTTTAATTAAATTTAAAGAAATGATAATTGGCCGCCCGAAAATTGACAATTTTTGTGTCATGTCGCTTTTAACGACGGTGTGTTCCCCGACCTAGCTAAAATTTGTGCTGTAACTGCGTTCCTAAAGCCATCCACGATGAAGGAAATCCGAAGTTTCATAGTCCTCTGCACCTACTTCCGATGCTTCAACGACAACTCTACTTCCATCATCGTGCCATTGGCAACCCTCCTTTGTGGAAGCAACGACCTCTCTGGCTGTTCTGCCTGTGACGCAGCGTAGTACACTGCGCCTATTGTTTACCTTGCCGCCCATATGAGATATTTTGACACTGCTGCTCCTACTAAGATACACGTTGATGCAAGCCGCACCGGTATCGGTGTTATTCTAGCGCAACGTAAACAATATACCATTCTATTCGTCCTCTCGAACTGAAAAGAAAAGCATAAAAAGGGAGTCTGGACCAGCAAAAGCTTTGCCAGGTTTAAAACCAATTAAAAATAAAAAAGGGAGCGAAAGCTCGAGATAAAAAAAAACTTTTTAAAAAGCAAAATAAGGTTTGGTTTTGGTTTTGGTTTCGTGGGGTTTAACGTCGCAAAGCGACTCAGGCTATTAGAGACGCCATAGTGGAGGACTCCGGAAATTTCAAAACATACACCTGGTGTGCTTACTGTTTTGTTGCCTATGCGAGCCGCACCTTGACGAAGCCGAGCTGAACTACTCTGTTACTGAGGCGGGGTGCATAGCAAAAGGAATAGGAAATTCCACCCTTATGTGTACTGCCAGCTCTTCGAAGTCGTAAAGGACCACCATTCCTTATGTTGGCAGCCCTCCCTTAAAGATCCCACTGGCCGCCATGCTCGCTGGGCATTACAGATTCAAGAATTTGATATTCGTGTTGCGTATCAATCTGGAAGAAAGCATAACGACGCTGACGCACTGTCTCTTTCTCTTCTACGCCATACAAATGTTTGCGATTCCCACATCGATTGCAGTTCTTGGTCTTTGACCAACTAGCATTCGAGCAGCCATAGATCCCTGGATCACCTTTCTTCTTGCTTTCGTTTCAGAGCCTTCGTCCATTTCGACTGCTCGTGCAATTCGCCGCCAGGCTGCTCATTTCACAATACGCGATGGCCTCTTATAACTCCGAAATTATTCTTCTTCCGGCCGCAAATGGCTGCGTGTCATTTCTCCGGCCCCATGCAGCCTCTCCCTTGCCCATCAAGACCTTTCGACCGAGTGAGCTATTGATCTTTACTGCCCGCTTTCCTAAACTGCAGCCGGAAACCGCTAGGTCATTGTAGAGGTAAATCACCTCACCCGCTACGCCGAAATCGTCCCTCTACATGCTGATATGGAACGCGAAGTTGCCGCCTTCCTCTTAAACCACTTCGTCCTTCGTCACGGAGCGTCACGGGAACTGCTTAGCGACTGTGGCCGTGTATTCGTATCTGAACTGGTTTCATCCCTCCTGCAGCAATGTAACATCACTCATTGAACTACTGCTGCCTACAACCCGCAGACAAATGGCCTGACTAAACATTCATCCGAACCTTAGGCCACATGTTGTCAATGCATGTCGCTGCCGACCATTCCAACTGGGACACATTGCTATCCTTCGTCACGTATGCATACAACACCGCTTCGGAGGCTACTTCGAGATTCTCGCCATTTCCCCTATTATATGAACGTGAGTCATCTCCACAACTCGACACCATACTTCCTTACCGGCCCTATTCTTCTCAAGCCAGCACCGTCTCTGAAGGCCCTAGATACGCTGAGGAATGCAGGAAGCTCGGCCGTTCGTTCGCATCTTCCGATTAGGGCCGACAGAAAAAGCGTTGTCACCCGCTCACGCCGTCGACTGCTTTCTGCCGCAAGCCCGTGTTTGGCTATGTGTATCTTTTATATTAATAATAACAATAATAATAATACTTTATTTTTCCTTTACTACAAGGAAAGGAAAGGAGCAGCCGCTAAAAAGCTGCTTCGAAGAGCAGCTTGACGGGGCGGCTGCCCCTGCAAGCTGGCCTCTCCTCCAAGCTGATACCGAAACACCAAGAACCCTACTGCGTCCTTCAGTGCACCTCACCCATCAACTACATTGTTAAACCCCTCACGACTTCATCAGCCCTTATGACGTGGCCGTGAGACCATCTGTGTCTCTCGGTTAAAGCCATGCTACGACCCAGGAGTACTGTTGTCCCCTTAAGTCGCCAGGACAGCTTCCTCTTCTTCTGGGGGCAGAATATAAAGAAGCAGATGCCTTGCCCACTTCTCCCTCTCCTCAAATCCTCTTTCATTCATCTTTTCTATCCCCTTTCCCCTGCATAGCCCGGTTGCGGTGGTCCCTAATGTGCTCTAGGTGACAGTTATAGGGCTATGCCACCCAATGTATCGCATTTTCTAATTTCCCCCCTCCCACCAAAGGTCAAGTAAATGGTGACAGCGCGCCCGCACGAGACGCGAGCACCAGCTGTTTGAGCGAGGACGTACAATACGCATATCTTGATCTATCCCTAGGATGCGAGATCGTCCTACATTAAAGCTTGTTACAATTGCTTCATTTGTTTGGAGTCGTCGTTTTCACAATAGCCGTTTCGCACGCCTGTTAATAGTGGCACACTTGTTCAGTTATACCGAATTCGTTTCGCAGCTGTGTCTCGTGGGTTTCGGCGTTGTGCCATGTGACATTACGCGTTCGCCTACGCCGTGCACGTTTCGGTTACTTGTAAGAACTGTTTGTTTCGGAAGAAGGGGAGTCTCAATAGTCTTACTCTTTCATTTTGTGCAGAACAACCAAGATTATTTCGGTTTAGACCAAATGAGAGATAATGCATCTCTCATAGGTCGTGTGTTTATGCAAACACTGTATTGTTTTCATACGTCATTCCACTCTGTCCATTTACACTTGCCTAGTCTCACTTTGCATAACCAGTATTTATCATCGTTTCTTGTAAATGTTTATTTCTTGTTTAACGAATGAATTATACATGAGTAAAAAAACGTTATTATAAACCCACAATTTGACTTTGAGTAATATATCGCATAGCAACAGAATGCACCACCCTTCGACGCATTCTCCAGCGCCGTAAAGGAAGAAAGAAAAGCATTAGTAAGCATAAAATATAGAAAGCGGTGCTGCAATGGAGGGCTACGGAGTAATGTCAACCACCTGCGGATCTCTAACATGCAATGTCATCAAGCAGTGTGTTTAAAAGCGACTTGCGTGCCATGTGACCTATGTCACGTGGTGCGCCCTGGTTCAATCACCTGGGCATCTTTAGTGTGCACATACATCACAAAGCACATGAACTCCTCTCTGTGCCGCCACCATCTAAACTCACGCACCGGTGGCCGTGTTCGAACCTGGGCGCTTCGATTTAGAAGCTGGACTCCTTAACCACTGAGCAAAAAGGTAGGGTTATGCCATCGTGATAAGCAGGCTAAGTACCTTCAACGGACAGTGTTCAATGAGCTAACAGTCCCCATTCGTTGCCACATCAGTGTCGCGTCATTTTATTATCTGGGAGGCCAGTGAATATTTCAATTGACCTAGGCCAACGCCTTGAATCTTTTGTGCGTCTATCGTCTTTTACAAATCGTTTTTCCGCGCAGGAGATCATCACCTATATCACCGCCAGAGCAACGCTTCCGATCATCATGCATTGCAAACGTGTTCAAGTTGGGCAAACAATGGTCCCATACATTGTAAAGTTATTGACCTGTTAATGTGTGGTCATGCCACTCTAGGCACAACTGCGTACAAAAGCAGGTTTAGTGTTTATATTTCAGTGATTTTATTTTCCACTCAATGAAAACGTAAGCCACGTCCTCTTATTCTGATTCGGCTTTGCAGAATAAGGCTGTAAATATTTTCACTAAATAACGGCTTATAGAAAATTAGATCTAATCATATATGGCATGGTGGAATATCAAGTCTACCGCAAGTAGCTCACGAGAATATCATGAATGAGCAGGGTTCCTCACATTTTGTACACAGTAAAGTTCGCGATTGTAAAGGCCGTTATAATTGCGTTGGAAGCAGTTGCCATTGCTTTATATTTCGAACATTTATTGTATAATATAGCAAAAGTTAAGGGGAAAGCTTTTTATGGACCATATTTATCACAGCCCTTCCATACATTTGTTATACCGAACAAATTTGGGTACTAACGAGGTTGGGCCGAAAAGATTGAAGCCCTATAATGTGCCATATCCGATTAACGGGTAAACGCATAAAACTTCATTATTCAGTGAAAACATTACTTTCTAAATACTCCACTAAACCCCTTTTAAATGCATCACGTCGTTAGGGCTGCATTGAGAACGGGAAAAGAAAGCTGACCAAAATGCCGGAGAGAAGAAAGAATCCGCTGTGAATGTGAAGCCTTTCATAAAACAGCATAGCATACGAAACTCAAAAACAGCAAGATTTGCTACAATCTGCAAAGCCGGTGAGTGCGAAAATACATATCGCCGTCTAAAACATTAATGGGCGCTGCTGATAGCTTGACGCGTTACGCGCATTTACTGATATATCATCACGAGAGAAATCAGTCCTAAGTATGAGCGCTTGTTCAATGAATGTATCACATTCATTAAGGGCAGAACAATAGCCTACCGAGAATACTAATTGTCTAGCCAATTCCGTCATTCCTTATCTGCTTAAGTACCTCATAGGGCTCGTAATAACGGCAATTGTCCTAGCGTAAGACGCCCGAAGCCGCGCGTTCACAAATCTGTCGCACCGTGAGCTTTTCACTGCGACAGACTGTGTCGGCCGCGGCTTTTTTGACCTTCAGAGGCAGCGAGTAGGGCAGAACACTTATAATTATTTTCTTCTGAGGCGCGAGGCGAAATTTAAAACAGAAGCCCAAGAGAAGCTCAATCCACATATTCTCCGCATGTTTCAAATTGCAGCTTGAGCACCTTGCTTTTTGATACTTATTCATGTAACATTAACCTACACGTGCTGAAAAAGCTGTTGTTTGGGGCTCCAGACCAATTTCGATAAGCACTAAGGCAAGTAGCGTCGATCGCGTTTGAGGATCCCTTTCAGGCAATATGTGACTAGATAGCGAGTAATTATAGTGCTGGGTAGCTTATATTATTTTACTATCCGATTTTTAGAGCTGTTGCGTTGACTACAGTACTGTACCGTTATGAACTCTATGTGTTGATTAAACATGCCTCTGAACATCAGGCAGTTTATAAGGAGCCTAAAGAAAAGGTTTAGAAGCAAGGCAGCCGAACGTCAGGTATCAGCTAGTATTGTTTCTAAAGAACCAGTGGTCGTAGATCGAAACGTTACGACGACGCGTAAAGGAACTGCTCTGAATGTGTCAAATGCTTCTTGTTAGCTCGCTGCTCCAGCCGAACGCCATGAGAGGTCTTAACAGTTGCGGCGCGGAATTACGTGGACTTCATCGGCGGCATGCGCTATTAGCGTCGCTAGATTAGTCACGACGAGGTGAAAGCATTGAAATCAGGTGTTTATCAGGCTTGAAATGATTTTACAATTTCAGGCTCCAAAAATATATTCTGATATCTAGGTTGGAAGCCAGACATAGACCTGTTAAATATATTTGCAGTTACTTAAATATATACATAGCGAGTAAATTTATTGCAAAAGACTATTCAGATGCGAACACTGATAAGAACTACAAGCAACAAGCCATAAACATTTTGTTTAAATTGGGCCCATATGGGTGATACGGATAACCATGGCAGGTTGTAATTAACCTGCCTATTTCACAACCCATATACCTTGTTTTATGCCGCATCGACAACGGGCGCGGCATGACAAAAAAGGTATCTGTGTGGTCAAAACGTTTTTGAATAACATGCACTGTCTTTATTTATAGATTGAGTACATATGGTGAGAGCAGACACGTGGTCTTGCAAAAAAGATATGATGTCTGCATTTCGATGTAGGTGCGAAAATAAGCACCCACGAACTTGTTTGTGCTCTACGTTCAATGCGTGGATGTTAAAAATTAGTTCGTCCTTTTCTTCTTTTGTACTTCCAGTGAAGTTGAAATGGAGGTTGTCACAAGCATTTCGCCGGCAAACGATTTACGTTCATAACACTTCAGCGTTAAATAGGGGCGAAAATGAGGCATTTCTGCGATCTGGCTATTCTAGAGCGCTATGCTCAAGCTCATCCATAATTGTTTCTAGTCAACTTCTGGTGTCACCAACTGGTGTCCAGGCCCGTGTCCTGGAGAAGTTATAGAAAGGCATTAAGTCACCCTTTCTACTTGACTTGTTTGAAAGCGGTAGACAATGTAATGAAGTGAACTGGGAGGGCTCCTGTCTGCTTGATAGAAACGAAAAGCATGCACCTTTGGGCGTTCTACACACTACGGCATATTGGATATTGTCTTATATCCGTGCACAGACCACATGCGAAACCGCAAAGATGTGAGGCCCATCCTAAACACACACACACACACACACACACACACACACACACACACACACAC
>JAJIZL010033712.1:192-35912 GCA_023969395.1 Amblyomma maculatum
GAAGGAAGGAAGGAAGGAAGGAAGGAAGGAAGGAAGGAAGGAAGGAAAGGGACTTTGTTCGCCATTCACATTTATTTGAGAGTTGACTAATCGAAAACATCGTAAACCGGCACATCAAGTGTCAACGGCTATTGGCCGTTCTGCTCTTACGCTGCCGCTATGGTTCACAATATCGATACGAGGTCCGCGAAAGTAGGCAACCTTCAGCGATGCAAAAGCTACGCTAGAGCGCCTCGAGGAAATTAACTGCATGCTGCGTTATTGTGTAAGGCAAACAAATGACATGCAAGGCTGTTATGCGCCTCGCCGTTGTGCCACATTACAGAAAGGCAGTACTATTCTTGAAAACTCCTGTTCCGTGCAGAACACGGCAAGCTCAACAACACGTCTGACCTATACGATGTGATACGCGTCACATTCCAGGGCATCTTCTGTTGATATGAACGAAATAATGCTGCTCGGGCCCATTACACAAGTTCTGATCTTTCCTATATTGGCCCATCAGTTTGAATTTCTGCAGGTTTGTCCCTGAACGAAACCCAGCAAAAAGCTTATGCGTAAAACGCGTGCTTCGATGCCGCGGACAAATGGGCGTTAACTCTGAAAATAATCGGCCTTTACGACTCAGGAAAAATTGATATACGAGCAACATTGTCAGCTCTGGAATTACTAGAGCGACAGCAAATGATGTGCACGAAAGAGCGCACGACTGTAAACTTTCTACTTTATTAGATGTTTCGATATAGAAGGCAATTATAGTGAACGTTAGTGCATAGACATGGCAACTTCTGGGTACATTGAAACAAATTATGCGCTAAATCCAGCACAAGAAGTAGTTGAAAGTATAGAGAAATTCGACAGATCTCTGTAAACTGTATTGCGTAGCAACATCCGGAGTAATTGTTGCCCTTATCAATATACTTGAACAGGATATGGACAGCTTGCCAATTACCCAGCGTGCCAATTACGAATCTCTCAAACTACGGTCCTGTGAGTATGAAAAAAAAAATGCGCTGTTCAGAAACGAAAGTTTCGCAAAAACTAAATCGATTTTTCCGTATAAGCAATCAAGTCAGTTTGATAAAGTAACGCCCCAGAATGCTAGCATGGCCGTGCTTGCTTGTCATATGAACTCGTATGCGACAACTGTCTTCACACCACTAAAAATAGGACGCTATAAACTGCTAAACGGCATATTTGCCACTTGGGTCTGGTTTCTCACGACTTTATCAGGTTGACGCCATGGTAGAAGTTGACGCAGCGTTCACGGCGGTGGCTTGTGCGCTTGTTGTAAGGTGCAAGGCGGACGCCTACTCGGGCGTTTTTATTAAGCTCATTTTGGGAGCTCGATCATTATTCGCCCACCCACTCCTTGACCTTCTTGAAAATCGCAGAAGGAATACGCTTTATAAAGTAACGCACGCTATGCAGAAGTGTGCATGCATTATTCCCAGCCCCCAGTGCAACAACCCACCTACATCGAAACGACCTCTCGTAACAGTGCCGCCTACATCGAAACGACCACTAGTAATAGCGTCGCCGTTTCACATCTGCGTCGACACGACGCAGGAGTCTCCTGCCCATTCTGCATGCACTCGTAACGGTGTGAATGCGACAGTACACGCATCTCACGGCTCGGCTTCGTAGGCCGCTCGGAGGAGCACCCTTAAGGACCACCCTGAGAAAAAACAGGAAAGTACACAGCGCGCACGCAAGAGATGTCGGACCCCCACGCATGTATAGCTTTATTCTCCGACGTTTCGGAGGGAATCAGAGCGTCGCACGCATCTTTGTTCTGGCGCGCACGCAATATACACACGCGCACGCATCGTAGCAGAAAACGCGCGGCGCAGTCTCGCGTGCCCTCGAAAGGCGTAAATTACGCTACGCTCGCGATGAACGGGAACATGGTTTTCTTTGTCCGACCTCGGCGCCGCGGCCACTATTCTTGAAGCTATACCGGTGAACTCCGCTTGCGTACCGGATTTCTTCGTGTATAGCCTACTTCCAATGGCGGTAAGCGTGCGAGTGGGGCGCTGCGAAGCTACGAATATGATAGCTGATCGTACAGCTGTTGTCAGGTTGTACGCACTAGGGTCATTTTTCTCGCAAGGTCGATATTGCCCATTTGCTTCTATGCCAAGTTGAGCGTCATTTACGGAATACGCTAACGATAATAGAGATTTTAATTTAGAGAAAAATTGCAGTCTTTTTTAAGAAACAGCAAACTGGGGCATTTGTTAACGCGGTGAGTAAGTCCTCACGCAAGTGTGTGGCATGAACTGCAAACCATACAGGCCAAGCTCTTCACCTTTACCGTGATGTCGTACGAGTCAAACTGCACAGTGTTATGTATACCTATAGTATATATTGAGGATGCATTAAGCTAACTTTAACCAAGATTTAAAAGAGAGACGAAGTGCACAAGTCCAGTAAAAACAATGGAGGCTGTTAAAACTCGCGCATGACCTAGTATGCGGTATTCTTTGTTCACAGATAACTATTCCCGAACCCACTCTGATGCAGTGGCTGGGGCTCTCATCCGCTGTGCCCAAGGAAGCGGGATCGAATCCCGGCCGCGGCGACCGCTTTCGATGGAGGCGAAAAACTATAGGCATCCGTGTGCTGTGCGATGTCAGTGCACGTTAAATAATCTCTGGTAGGCGAAATTTCCAGAGCCTTCCACTACGGCGTCTCACACAGCCTGAGTCGATTTCGGATGTCAAACCCCACAAACCAAACAAAACGATGCGGATCAAATATTTAGCTAATATTTTATTACTCGCTTACTTTGTGCCTTAATTAAGGCACAAATTATCTCAAAACGTTAGACATAGTCTTAACAAGCAGCTGACTCAATTATTTCCATGAAGCTACGTTCACGTAAGTTTGTTTACACGCAAGAGCGTTTGTACTCAACGCAGAAAAAAAAAAAAATGTCCTCCGACGTCAGTGGCGTCAACCGTTGCAAACATCGCAGCCTTGAAAAACCACGAGGATTCATGCCTTTCACAGGTGACAAACACCGGTGCCTTTGCCGGGCGCTGGTAGGTTGGAGGTTCAACTGCCCCTCAGCGCTCATACTCTCAGCGGGTGGGGTGACATCACGAGGACAGATGGCGATCTCGGACAGCTTCTTTCATATAGAAGCGTGAGATCAAAATCGGAAATCCTTGACCAGACCCCCCCCCCCCCCCCCCCCCCCCCCCCCTCTGTTTGAAGCTCGCCGCTTAGAAAAATCACGAGAACGCATCTATAGGAGGTAATGTAGGAGTAACCTCTACTACGACCACAAGGCTATGAGCTCGAAACCGTCACCGGAAAGAAGTGTCGACGGCGACTCGAGATCCCATGTGATCCATGTTACCTAAAAGAAAATAACCACTGCACAATACATTCGTCACGAACGAACAACCATATATATGTCACTTCTTTATATAGGGAATAACATAAGCATATAGAATGCTCTTGGAATGTAATGCTCTCGCGTACATGCCGCATGGTACTCAATGATCGTGTGTGACTGCCTATCGGCATTAAACTATGACTAGCTCAGTTGAATTCTTACACGTGATCGCCTTCCTGCTCTCCCTGGTGGGGAGAGTGTTTGGCAAGGAATATTCATTGCATATTCCTCGCATTGCATCTTGCCTGTACTCACCTATGGGGCTGAAACGTGGAGGCTAACGAAAATGATTCTGCTTAAGTTGGGCGCAACGCAGAGGGCTATGGAGCGAAAAATGGTAGGTGTAACGTTAAGTGATAGGAAGGAACTCAAGTTAATGACATTCTAGTGGAATTCACGAAAAAATGGGCATGGGCAGGACATACCTGTAGTGCGAAGAGAGGACTACCAATGGGCGCTTAGGGTAACAAATTGGATTCCAATGGAAGGAAAGCGTAGCAGGGGGCGGCGGAAAGTTAGGTGGGTGGATGAGGTTAAGAAGTTTGCAGGGGTCGAGTGGATGCAGCTAGCACAAGACAGGACTTATTGGATAAATATGGGAGAGGCATTCGCCCTATAGTGGGTATAGTCCGGCTGATGATGATAATGATTCCTCGTATTTCGCGTGACGATTCAAGAGCGTTGCTCGACTGCAAGAACGCGACTGTAGCATCTCAAAAACTGAATGCGCCAATAGGACACCTCGCATCGATGGCCGCTTAAACTATTCCTAATTACGGCCATTTTTGCAATTGATACGGAAGTCGCGAAGTTGAGCTCACATGCAAAAAAAAAAAAAAAGTCTGAAGTCTGTTTTCTACAGATGTTAGTGCGTAATCTCAAGCATCTGTTGGAAAAGTATACTAGCAACACACATCCCATTCTACACTAAACTTACGCGATCAACACGCACTTGAGATAGGCTTATACTACAGCAGTTACGGAACCTTCTATTATTCTCCTCACGCGTCACGAAAGCTCGCACAAATATGGCCCATAGGGGAGGGGGAGGGTTCACGAGAATCCGAACGCGACCAGCCGAGGCAAACGCGGCCAACGCCCCGAGACGACGGGTGCTTTACTACCATGCACCGAATGCAATGCTCAGACGCAGTAGAATGAACACTTTACCAAATATTACAATACAATATATATTAAGCAAACGCCTTGTGGTTCCAGGACAGACGTAGAGGCTTAGCAATAGCAATTACTGATGCGCTATATAGAGTAAAACAGCATTGATTTGCCCAGCAACGAAATTAATGATTTACTTATTCGATTGACTCTGAGTTCTTTGCACTTGCAACATTTTTTTGTATGCAAAGTGCACTGTGCAAGAGGCGCTCGTATGGAAAGCCGTCCCCGAAATCTTCCGTCTTATCTTCATCCACTGGAATAAATAAAAAGTTCTGCTCTCTCTCTCTCTCTCTCTCTCCGTCTTATTAAGGAAACACAAGGAACACAAGTTCAGAAACGAAGAAGAGAACTTAACTCGAACTCCATAAGTGGGAGCGTTGGTTGGACACGCAGCAGAAACAAGCAGCACGTTAAGTCCGTTTTTATTGCGGTAACAATACTGCGCCAGGTTCCGGCCCGTCGCGTCGTCCCTGGAAGGGCCACGTTCGGCCTTGAACACCCGCGAGGAGGAGGAGGAGGAGGAGGAGGAGGAAGAAGAAGAAGAAGAAGAAGAAGAAGAAGAAGAAGAAGAAGAAGAACGCTCGCTCACCGGCAGCTACAGTGGCTGTAATTTCCGGCTCTCTATCCTTGTGTTCATCCCTCTCTTCGTCGGCGGCCTCTGCAATAGTACAAATCTTTCTCTCCCTGATCCCTAGACATTTGAAAATTGTACATATGGTATGGGTACCAGGCCACAGCAATGTGACTTTAAATGAATATGCTGATAGTTTGGCAAAACAGTCCCTCAATGGCCCCGTAATATTTATCCTTCCGGCGACAGCGTACATCACCTTAGCGAGGTTTCGGAGAAACGTTCTATTAAATATGAAAAATGGACATCATTTAAGATCTGATGACTACCTGCATCTAAATTATTTTTGGAATAGAAAATTATGTCATTCACGGCAAATTGAGATTTCACTAACCAGGCTGCGATGCCGTATCCCACCTTTAAATTTCTACTTTTACAGGGCTGGTTTGGCACTTTCTCCAGTTTGCGCATTTTGGGGTGAACAAGAAACATTACATCACTTTTTATTGTTTTGCCGCCGCTTCACTACGTTGAGAAGACAGTTGATGGAAAGGCCATTGCAACAGCTTGGCCTCAGTTTAAGCAGCCCGATATTATTATCATTTGGCGCCACCATCCTTGGGCACAGTCACAGGTCTGTTTTCATCGCCATGCAAATTTTTTTTCTGGAATCAAATTGTTTGCCTTGCTAAATATTTAAACATCACTTGTTCTACAATTGCAGTGTCAATCTCCCGTGTTTATTACCACTTTTCATTTTATATTTTACTTAATTCCTGTTTTGTTTCCGTTCATAGTACCCCTCAAATCACTCTTTTTTTATGCAAGTATACTTCAAAACTTTTCTATGCTACCCAATCCTTGGCCGATCCCCCTCTGTGGGTATGTGCCATAAGTTATTTGGACAACAAAAACAACAACATTTTCATTCATTTGTTGTAATTGCCACTGATGCTGCACAGCGCGAGGAAAAAGCGGGTGTTGGGATTTTTTTTCTTCTCATCTTGATAGGACTTTTTCACTCCGCCTTCCCGGACTTTTTCACTCCGCCTTCCCGCCTTCACACCGCCATATTTACTGCGGAATTTTTAACTATTGTTTTAGCCACCCGGAGAGTTTGTTTAGATCACTCCAACGTTAATATAGTGACGGACGCTCTTTTAGTTTGTACAGCTTTGACTTCGTCGACTGCATCTTCTTTGCGTCGCCAGTTCTATGACCTCGCGCCGTCTCCTGTCCGCTAAACTAGACTTGTGTGAGATCCTGGCCACTGTCGAATTTCGATTAATGAATCCGCCCACTTTCTTGCGTCAGCTTGCTTGAATAGCCCTATCCTGTCATTAATTCCACACTTCTCTTTATGGGTGGCGGCTCGATTCAAACAAATTATTTGGATGAAATCCTCAAATTCGGCTTTTTTTATCTTTTGACGACTTCCGGCATTTGAGGTGTAAATCGAATCCTGGACAGTGGCTTTCACGACAGTGCGATGTGTGTCTGACAAAATTTCAGGTGTAGGATTCCTCCCCTTAACTTTTATCTTCATAGATAAGGTTGTTCTTGGCGAAAAGCAAGGCGCCCGTGTGCTGTGCGATGTCAGTGCACGTTAAAGAACCCCAGGTGGTCGAAATTTCCGGAGTCCTCCACTACGGCGTCTCTCATAGCCTAAGTTGCTTTGGGACGTTAAACCCCACAAACCAAACCAAACCAAACCTTCAGCCATGTGTTTTTTACTGCAATGAACCTGAGACGTTGGAGCATTCTATCCTGACCTGTCGCCATTTCGCCTCCCTCCGAAAACTCTTCCTTGAAATTCCATGCAAAAATTTTATCCATATCTTATACTGTTCGAAATTTACTTTCGTTTGGCGCTACACGGCTGGGCTTCAGCAGCGGAACAGTTTGCTCAGCGGTACACAAATTTGTTAACGCCTCGGGTCGGATATTCCATGCTAGGTGTGCCGATTCCGCTGCTTCTCCTCTTCTGGTTCTTATTGAGTTGAAATTATTCCTTTGTGTTTTCTGATCAGTAGGGTACTGTCGTATTGCATATTACTGTGTATTAGTTTTCTTTTTTTTTTAAGTTTTATTCTCATATCTAATAGCGTAACTCTCTCACCACTGGTTTCACGTGTGGCCAATTTCCCTCGTAGGTATGTGCCATTATCTGCGGACACAACAACAACAACAACAGCTAACGCTTTTGCTCCGCATTCGGTTCAGCAGCATTGAACCCTTCTCCTTTATATGTGGGCTGATAGCTTACTCTCTCGCGTCATACTCTTAAAGGATGAGCTTAATTGTCCCCAATAATGTAGCACTTTACACTGATCGGGCGTGATAGGGGAATAATGTAGCAGGCAAAAGAAGCTTCCACCGCTGCTATCGTAATTCTACTAGGGTTAACCGGAGTTAAACCACAACTAATTTCTTTAGTTTATTGCAATTCTGTCTCATCAATATGACTACAGTTTGGCGCTACTGTGACAGATGTCATCGACATCTGCGCCTACAGATATGACAAGTGGGAACTTTGACTGTATACACTCGAAGCGTCACATCAAACACGCTTCTTATCTCCGTGCAAACAATACGTACACTGCTGAGGCCACTATCCTTTGTCTTCTCCTATCGATATGCGTACACACACTGATGGCACGGTCCGCACTGTAGTGCGAAACATAGAAGCGAACCAATGTTTAACCACCGAGGAACGGCTGTCTGAAATATTGGAAGTTCAAAAGAATGAATATAGCCTGAAATTGAGCCAAAAGTAGAAAAGGTAGGAAACCTGAGTAGTATAGTAAATATGGGCGTCTGAATTTTTAGACTAGAAGACGCGTCGGAAATTTCAAAACTACACTCGCTGACTTGGAAAATTGTTTTTTTTTTAAGGAAGAGTACTCATGTTTTTGACACTGACGAAACATTCCATAAAACAACCAACCAGATTATCTGAACAGTAGCTGAAGGCATGTTTATACATAATCTCAACCAACCAGATTATCTGAACAGTAGCTGAAGGCATGTTTATACATAATCTGGGCATAACTGTATTCCCTGCCGCGAGTATGCGTACCTTGGCCGGTAGCATGCACACTATCGAGCACGCAAATTTTGCCGAAAATATTTCACATGAAAGAAGTGCAAATAAAAAGCTGATACCAATACCTTGCTTTCAGACAGCGTTTCTATACTAAAAGGTAATGACACAATATACAATAGGCAAAACGTGAGTAATAATTAAAAAGTCCCCAATGAAAGAGCGCGACTGTTCCGAAACGCCATGCACATTTTAAGACATATCAATGTTCCGTCGAACTGCAACAAGGAGTTCAACATGCGGGACTGAACAGAACAGTTTTTCATTGTTCATCATGGACGCACTTTTCTCCCCACGTGAGCTAAATTTGGCTGCGAGGTAAATCACCTTATGAACAATGATGTATGCTTCATGTTTAAAATTTGACGACGATTTCCTGGTCCCTTTACAAATAAGGGAAGACAACACTGCTCTTATTGTCGACATGACCCTGGAGCGGTTTCTCGCCGTTCCCAAGTCCTTGAAAGCTACCTTTCAAGTTCCCCACAGTGATTCTTGACAGCTTTATAATTAAGATTGTTTATTAGCATGACAAGCCACGTAGGTTTAACGTATACAGGTCACGTTGAAAGAAACCTCCTCTACCATTTCGCTCCTAACGCTGGAAACTCGTTACGTATGTCATAATTTCATTGTCATTAATATCGGAGCTCATGAAGTGTGTTTGCTGGGTTTGCTGGCGTATAAGCAACTGAGTCTATCGTGCGTAAAACTCGAGGAGATCTCATGACGTCATCATCATCATCATCATCATCATCAGCCTGACTATACCCACTGCAGGGCGAAGGCCTCTTCCATATTTCTCCAATTAACCCGGTTCTGTGCTAGCTGCATCCACTTGACTCCTGCAAACTTCTTAACCTCATCCGCCCACCTAACTTTCTGCCGCCCCCTGCTACGCTTTCCTTCCCTTGGAATCCAATTTGTTACCCTAACCGACCATCGGTTATCCTCTCTTCGCACTACATGTCCTGCCCATGCCCATTTCTTCTTAATTTCCACTAGAATGTCGGTAACTTGAGTTATTTCTCTGATCCACTCTGCACGCTTCCTAACTCTTGATGTTACCCCTACCATTTTTCGTTCCATAGCCCTCTGGGTTGTCCTCAACTTAAGTAGAACTCTCTTGATTAGCCTGCACGTTTCAGCCCCATAGGTGAGTACAGGTAAGATGCAACTGTTATATACTTTCCTCTTTAGCGATACCGGTAAGCTGCTAGTCATAATCTGTGAGTGCTTGCCAAATGCGCTCTATCCCAATCTTATTCTTCTTGTTATTTCCTTTTCATGGTCCGGATCTGCGGTTACTACCTGTCCTAAGTAG
The DNA here is from genome assembly GCA_023969395.1 of Amblyomma maculatum. Classification (NCBI taxonomy): domain Eukaryota; kingdom Metazoa; phylum Arthropoda; class Arachnida; order Ixodida; family Ixodidae; genus Amblyomma; species Amblyomma maculatum. Next base: position 9,773 of record JAJIZL010033712.1, read on the forward strand.
ACATACTCGCCTACTTCCAGTACTTCGCTACCTGATGTAAACTGCTGTTCCTTTCCGAGGCTGTTGAACATTACCTTAGTCTTCTGCATATTGATTTTCAAGCCTACCTTTCTACTTTTCCTGTTTAGGTCATTAATCATTATTTGCAGTTCATCCCCCGAGTTGCTTGGCAAGGCAATGTCATCAGCAAATCACAGATTACTGAGGTATTCTCCATCTACCCTGATCCCTAACTGCTCCCATTCCAAGTCTCATGACGTCATGTCCGCACAAAGGTCATTGGTGTTTCGGCCTGCAGAATAAACTCTTCAAGAATGTTTGCTGGCCCCTCTCGGTGCTTACTGCTGTTTCTGAAGGCCTGTCTAAGAAATTACGAAAGTAAGGAGATAGCGAACCTACCAGTTTCAGCGGCAAGAAAGACGCAGAAAAATAAATGCGAAGTGGTGCCTTACGTGCAGCACACATCTCATAATTTGCAAAATAGCAGATGAGTTTGGTGTGGGTGTGGTCTTCACATGCAACAGGAAATCTGCCAAACTACTTTGCATTTCGGAACGAGAAAAAGCCAGCTTGCAGCATCATGCAAGTAAAAAAGGGCGTCTAGTGCAAAGATAACCCGTATGAAGTCTCTCGGAGCTGATGCCAAGTCTATATAGGGCAACCGTATTGTTCTTAGTCAATTTTGTGTTGCTTTAGTTTATTAAGGATGATAATTCATTTAATTACCTTATCGCTCACACATATCGGCAGACAGTGGGACATACCCGTTTTGTTCCTAGAACACGTCTTTTCGTGCGGAATTCTTTAGTTGTAAGTCAGCGTTCGTAAAGTGGCTATCTCTCGTTGCTGTTTTTTCTCCCGCTAAGTTTCCTTTTCACGTTATGAGCTGCCATGTAGGCCAAGTGGCCCTGCTATTGGGCTTTATTAATTATAATAATAATAATTGGTTCACAGGAAGGGAAAGGCGCAGTATATGTCACACTTACTCTGTGAACACCTGAACCGCGCCGTAAGGGAAGGGATAAAGGTGGGAGTGAAAGTGGAAAGAGATAAAGGGGAGCCGTAGTGGAGGGCTACGGAGTAATTTCGACCACCTGGGGATCTTTAACGTGCGCTGACATCGCACAGCACACGGACGCCTCTTCGTTTCGCCTCCATCGAAACGCAGCCGTCGAGGTCGGGTTCGAGCCCGGGAACTCCGGACAGTAGTCGGGCGTCTTACCACTGCACCACCCCGGCGGGGCGGCTTTATTATTCCATCCAAATGATTATTTGCTTGAAGGGCCAAGTTTTGCCTTGCCTGGAATCTTTCCTTTCCTACGTATAGTAAGGCAATCTAGTATCCAGCCAAATGATTATTTGCTTGAAGGGTCAAGTTTTGCCTTGCCTGGCATCTTTCCTTTCCTACGTATAGTAAGGCAATCTAGTATTTAAAAAAAAATGGCTGTGGTTTGATCAGTGGCCATCCCGAGTACAATTGCGGAACCAACGAATTACGAAGATTTGTTCGCCTAATGCGATCAGACTCCGCTCGGCTCAACTTCTTCACTGCTGACTGCGCGAATACCGGCGTGTGCCACATATATACACCCCGCGCATGCGCAATGGCTCCGGCATATCGAAAGAGCAATGACGTCACTGCGCATGCGCGGCGCGGTGAACGCGGATGCGGCAGCACCTCTGAGTCCCCGAGCTGCGGAGGAGTCCGCGGCGGCCTCGGCGCCCCATCATCATCATCATCATCATCAAACCTTTTTCTGCGACCGAACTGACACTTCTTTTTGGACCCCCCGGCACGCAGGCCTAGAGGAGTCCTAATCAGGAGCCTCGCAAGCTAAGGTCTGGTGAAGATACATTGTTGCTTCACGGCCTCAGCCGCCAGGTGGTTGTCTTGCTGCTGTTGAGCGGGGTTCTCGCTCCGCAGCAAGGTCTCCTAGGCTTCTCTAGCTTTCTTGGCGCCCGGGCTGCCAGCACATTCCCAAATTATGTTGTCTAGAGTGCCCCTCTCCCCGCATGTTATGCAATACTGGTCTTTCTCCTCTCTAGAAGTATACCCAGAAGGCGCTTTTATGATTTCCCCTTGTAATCTCTACGCAGTCGCCTCCTCGTTTCCGAGGAAACGGTCGGGCGGCAGATAGACCCCCCTGCTCAGTTTGTAATATTCAGTGATCTCGTTGTATGAAATTAAGCTATCTTTCATGTATATGCGAGAGGTCTACTCTACGGCCGCCCGGTGATAGAGAGCTCGGGCATGCTCGTGTGCAGCCTCATTTCCTGCAATAGACTCGTGCGCTGTAATCCATATCATTTCTATATTACGTTCTATCGGCCTCGCCTCGAGGATGCGTTTGGCCTCTTCCGAGAATCTTCCTTTTTCAAAGTTTCTCATTGCATTTTTGCTGTTACATAAATTGTCCTGGCCTTCGTACCGACCCAAGCGAGTGCTATCGCCAACTCTTCCGCCACGCTGGCATCTCTCGTGCGGCTCGAAGCCGCTACCATTGATGCTTCTGCCCCGTCGACCCCGCGGATACAGCCGCCCCGTGGTGTCCGCACGCCGCGTCTACATAAGCCACCTGGTCTGCCGGTCACTTCATCTTGCTATCGTAGGCCCCTGCCTTATGCTCACGCCTTTCTTTGTTATACTCGGGGTGCATGTTTCACGGCATAGGTGGGACACGTATCTTGGCCCTGATCTAGCGGAATGTTTACCATCTTGTGCGTTCTACTTTATGGCCGGATTCCTACCCATTGGAGTATTGTCCTGCCCTTTTCAGACTGGCCGAGCCGTTACAATTGGAATATTCTCACGCCTTCGGCAAGCTCAACCCATCTGTTGTAAACTCCCATTTTCTCAAGCCGCTACGTCGACGTGGATATGGGGAGTCCCAGAGCTCGCTTGACGCATTTCCTCAATATTCTGCCTATCTTCTCTATTTCTGCCTTGTTCATGTTTAGGTACGGCGTCGCGTAGCATGATTGATTGATTGATTGATTGATTGATTGATTAAACTTTGATTTCCACCGATTTAGGAGGGCCCCTACTCCCCGCTCCTGGCGCGCGGGCCTGAGGAACGGGTGCTGGAACCTCCGCGACTAAGGACAGGCGAATATACATTGGTTATTTGCGGCCTCAGCCGCCAGGCGAACGGCTTTTTGCTGGTCAGCGAGGACGTCACTTCGCAGCAGGGTTACCCAGGCTTCTCTACTTTCAATGTTGTCCCTAGCGACCGGAGACTTAGGGCATTCCCAAAGTATATGGTCGAGGGTCCCCCTCGCTTCGCAGGCTTTACATTTATCATTTTTTCTCTGATCTATCTGGGTGTGAAACAACCAGACAGGGTTTGGGAAATTTAACCAGAGGTCCCGAGGTGGGTGAAACTCTCACTTACATGGCAAAGATGTGTATTATATAGAAAGAAATACGAGGTTTGCAACGCATGCGGGCGCCTAGGGCACCGCGAAGATGTCTGCCCAGATCCGAATAACGCTAAGTGCAGAGGATGCGGAGAAGAGCGCCCAGATCAGGGACACACCTGCGAAATAAAATGTCAGCTGTGCGGTAAAGACCATCCGCTTGGCGACAAGAAGTGCAGAGAACTCTACAGGACTCCCTACCAGACCAAAAAACGTCGATGGGAGCAGAAAGCCGCCGAACAGCAGCAGCAGCAGCACAACGAGCAGCAGCAATATCCCGACACCACACCTGAAAGCGGCCGCAGAGGACGCTCGAAATTCAGAAGAGACCACCGTGACCAACCAAGGCCTCTTCATATCCTCCTCCTCCCCGCGCCTACGTCATCACACTACGACGGAGCTCTTTCGTCGTCTCCCGTCTCGGCGCATATCCGGGAGGCGAGTGCGAGGGGTGCGAGTGGTTAGTCTAGGTGGTGTTGTTCATGCTCCAACTGCAGTGCGAGATTTCGCCTTTGTGCAACGTGTGTCGCAAAAGTTTTGCTGATTTTTTTTTTTTTAGAAATAAGCACTGGATGAGCGCCGGCGACAGGTCTGCGCTGATGCCGCAGTGTTTTCATCAAGTGTGCACGTTTTGAGAATGCCTGGACATTGCTGTGTACCGCGGTGCCGCGGAAACTATGATGGTGGGGATACAGTGAGAGTCTTCACGTTCCCATCGGACCCAGTGAGAAGGGCTCAGTGGACAAAAGCCATCCATCGTGCCGATTTCACACAGGAAAGCGATCGGTGGTAAGGCAAATATTCCTCTTTACTATTTGTTATCGACAACTTCTTTGCATCATTAACGCTACATAGATACTCCGAGATTATGTGTACGTGATACATGCCTTAAAAATAACAAGGGACTTTAGCAAGTAAAGTAGTGGAAGGCGAAATCCCGAGAAATCTCATCTTGTCTAGCGTTCCTGACATCTGCAATCCCACACTTCAACGCGCGCCAAGAAACGCCACGCAACAGGATCGCGATGGCGTACCATCCAACGCACACTTGTCGGAGAAAGTGCTACAGATACTGCGCCTTTCCTCCAGAAGTCTCATCTTGTCTAGCGTTCTTGCATCTGAATTCCACACTTGAACGCACACCGAGGAACGCCAAGTGACAGCTGCAGCAAACGCGGGACACAGTCCACGACAGTATGAGCCACTAAAGGCTTCCACCTTAAAAAAGAAAGTTTCCATAGCTATGGTGCGAACCTTATTCTATACTACGTGAATGTGACTTAGAGACACAGTATTACTGATATTTAGTGCGCGCGGACTTTAAACTAAATTGCGATCATTAGAACCTTAAAAGATAAGGCTGCTGTTTTTGTTTTTTTTTACCTTCAGGTATTGGATCCTTCTAACGTCTCATTTCGCATCCTAGGCCTGCGAGCGTCCTTTTAAGCCTGCGGACATGGTCGACAAAACAAGTTACGTGGATGCGAAGACAAGAAAAGTGATTGAAGCTAAGCTGGAACTGGTACGACTTCGACCTGACGCAGTACCAAGCATACTCCCAAACTGCCCACCGTATCTTTCTGGTCCAGCTACAAGTGCCTCTCGAGAGCTTTTTTTTAATAAAGACTTTCATACTCGATACAGTTTACGTATTTATTGAGCTGAAATCAATTCTAGAGCCAAAAATAAAGTCCACTGCTGATTGTGGAGTTGCATGTTTTGAGTGCTATGAAATCATTGCGAAACTTTCTTCCCATTTGTTTCCAAAACGAGTACAGAAACTTAAGAATGTCCCAGCGTTTATAGAGATGACTTTCTGAAGCTATGTTTATATCCGTAGCGTTATACCAGCACTGGCACAATAGAAGCAGTGCTTCTGGCTTTTCATAAACTCATTTAGATGTGCTGTTTCCTGAAACTTTAATCTTCTTTAGGAAATCCGCTGCAGGAATATACAGACATTTACTTGCGATATTACAGCCGACTGAAAAGTTATGTATTACCTTCCTCCCTTCCCTAACGGCGCGGTTCAGGTGTCCACAGAAACAAGTGTGACAGATACGTCGCCTTTCCTTTCCTATGAACCAATTATTATTGTTATTATTAAACACGGGGCCTAAAGCACCAAAGAATGTTTTCGCATGCGGCGACAACCACAATTCTAGTGAAACAAGAATAAGGCCGCAGCAGCGCGCAGCTTCCGCGTTCGTCGTAATGTGATAACGTCATGGAGGAGCGGAAAGGTCTTGAGTAGTCTAGGTGGTAAAGACCGGGTTGGAGGCTTCCGGGCGCAGAGCGGGGACTTCCCGCAGTTGGAGGACGCCAACCGACGTCACCGTTCGAGCTCCCGCCGCAGCAGGGAGCGGTCCGGATCCAAGTCCTGTTCGGGGTCCAAATCCAAAGCCACGGCCAACTCCAGGGACCCAAGGAACTCGTTTGCCACCCAAAAGAGAAGCCCGGACGGGGACAGTAAAACCATGAGTTTCAGCAGTGGGCTACCCCAGGCTAAAGATGAGGAAAACAAAGAGAAAGATAAAGAAATAGAAATGTTAAGAAAGGAAGACGAGGAACTGAGGGAGATCATTAAGAAACTCTCCCAGGACCTCCACCAATCAAAATCACGGCCAAATTTCGAGTCTCCCCCGCCTCCACAGGCTCCGCCCGCAAAACAAGTAGTCAAACCGACACCTCCACCTGCGACGCCAAGGGCGCTAACACCACCCGCGGCGTCAGACACGGAGGAGGAGGCAATGATCACTAACCAGTGCAGACCACCTCCCCCGCAGAAACGGAGAGGTGGAGAAACGGATCCGCTGGCGGCAATAGAGGGCGAGTGGAGTGGACGAATACGGAGGAAACATTCGGTAGTGACCACTGTCTGATCAACATAACGATCCGCACTAAATCCCTTACCAAACCGACGGGGCAGACTAGGATGCCGGACTGGGCAAAATTTAGAAAAGAATATAATGTTACTTCTATCCAGGAGCAGGGATACCAAGCCTGAACCAAACAGCTGCTGACCAGTCTCCGTTCGACGGAAACGCGGGTAAAGCTCTCTGAGGCGGTGACGGATGTGGACACCCACCTCCTCCACCTCTGGGAAGCCAGACGCAGCATGGGTAAAAGATGGCGCAGGCAGAAACATAACCGCAAGCTAAAAACCCAGATCGCGGCGATAACAAAAGAGGCGGCAGAATACGTGGCGCAACTCGCGGACGCTGACTGGGTAGAGAGGTGCAACGCGGCAGCTAGGCAGATGTCTGGCAAAAACGCATGGCGTCTCTTCCGAGCTCACATAGATCCAAACCAGACGCGCACCGAGTCGCAGAAACACCTGCAAAGAGCAATATACGCGTTTCAAGGAAATACGGCCCAGTTAGCGCTGAAGCTCCGAGACCAGTACTTGAGCACGACCCAAGACCGAAGGGGAGAAGCTTACAGGTACAATGGAGACGAAAATGTTGAGCTATATGAACCTTTCAAACTATACGAGCTCAAGGCAGCCCTAGCGAGAATGAAACGCGGGACCGCGCCAGGAAGGGATGGGATCACGGTAAAACTCCTAGCAAACCTACCAGACCACGCGTACCAATCCCTGCTAGAACACTTAAATTCGATCCGGACGGGCGAAGTTCCTCTTCCCACCGAATGGAAGACGGCACTCATAACTTTCATCCCAAAGGCAGGCAAAGCCATAGATACGGTCAACCTCAGGCCCATTTCTCTCACGTCGTGCGTAGGCAAATTGATGGAAACAATGGTCAGAGACAGACTTTCCGAGTATCTTGAAAATAAGCGTCTTCACCGAGTCGATGTATGGCTTCAGGCCAAATAAATCGGCTCAGGACGTCCTGCTACAGCTTAGCAGAGAAATATTAAATCCAATAGAACATCCGAACGGGGATAAGATAGTGCTGGCCCTAGATCTGAAGGCAGCCTTCGATAATGTGACGCACGAGGCCATCCTGACACACCTTTCGGAGACGGAGTGTGGAAAGAACGCGTTCGAGTATATAAAACGCTTCCTCTCAGACAGACAGGCCTACGTGAGGATCCAGAACGCAGACCACGGTCCCTTTCTATTAAGCACGAGAGGTACACCACAGGGAGCGGTGCTATCCCCGCTTCTTTTCAACATGGCAATGAAAAATCTCCCGGTCCACCTGGAGAAAGTCTCGGGTGTGCAGTACGCGCTGTACGCGGACGACATCTCTATATGGGCCACGCAGGGCTCTCTCGGAGAAATGGAGGCCAGCTTGCAGGAGGCAGCCACCGCTGTAAATGAGTACGCGAAAAAATGCGGCCTTCAGTGCTCACCAGAAAAATCCGAATTCGTCCATATTCGTCCCTCCAAAAAATGCACAGACAAGATAGAATTGCGACTTGGATCAGAACCAATACCCGAGAGAGAGGAAATTAGAGTACTGGGCATTTTCATTCACCAGCGTAAGCTAGCGACGACCCCGCTCGACAGGCTAAAAAAGGTGGGAGATCAGGTGGGCCGAATGGTCCGCAGAGTCTCAAACAAAAAAGAGGGACTGAGAAGCAAAGATGCTCTACGGCTGGCCAATGCCTTTGTAACAAGCAGAATCCTGTACTCGACCCCCTATCTCCACCTCAAGAAACACGACGAGAGCATCCTCGAGGTGATCACGCGCAAAATAGCGAAAAAGGCCTTCGACCTCCCTATAACCACGTCGAACCTGAGACTCCAGGGTCTGGGTATGACGAACTGAGAGGAGGAGCTGAGAGAAGCCCACCTCACGAGTCAATACACGCGACTATCGCAGACACCGTCGGGGCGTTGCCTATTAACCCGTCTACACATACAACACACGACTGTAACCGAGGAAAGAGTAAGGCTTCCCCAGGAGTGGCGATACGCCCTGCACGTAAAACCACTCCCCACTAATATGTCCAAGGACGACCACGAGGGTAGGCGCATGGCCAGGGCAGAGGCCTTAGCTCATCACTACGAAGGGAAACCCGGAGTGTACTATGTGGACGCGCCCGGCCCGCACCAAGGCAGGTGGTACACGGCGGCAGTGATCAACGAGTCCAAAACGGTAAACGGGCTCACGTTTAAAGCCCGAGGCGTACCACAGGCAGAGGAGGTCGCCATCGCGTTAGCAGCAGCACATTCTGATTCCAAAACAATCATAACGGACTCGCGAGGGGCGTGTAGGAACTTTCAACAGGGCTGGGTCCCGCACCTGGCCTACCGGCTAGTAAAAAACAGCTCGGACCTGACCTACCGACTACTGCAAAACAGCTCGTACGTGGAAAGTCCATCCCGCCGCTTCATAGTCTGGGCTCCGGCCCATTCTGGGCTAGAAGGAAACGAGGCAGCAGATGCCGCCACCCGCGCGCTTTCTAACCGGGCAACCTCGTCTCCTTCATCCTCAGAAGAATTTACACCAGCCTACACTTTCAGAGAAATTACGCAGCTGTACCAAAACAGGCACAATATTTACCCCAACCCGTGTAAAGGGTTAACAAGAGCGGAGGAACGCGTGTTTCTTCGCCTCCTTACGAATACTATGATGTGCCCGGCGTCACTTAAACACTTTGACAGTGCCTTCTCCGGGGAGTGCCCACACTGCGGGGAAATGTCCTCGGACCTTTTCCACATGGTGTGGACGTGCCCCTCCAACCCTGCCTTTGCACCTAACCAAAACACCACCCGGGAGAACTGGGAGCCGACCCTACTCGCCTGCTCAGACCTGAAAGCCCAAAAAGTCTTGGTCAAAAGAGCAATGGCGGCAGCGGAAGCCACTGGGGTCCCGTGCTAGGGACTCCACCTAGTGTTTGTGAGGGGAAGGGCACTAAGCCTGACCCCAGAGCAACCTTCATGTAACTCCATATTTTATTAAACATTTTCACCACCACCACCGCAGACTAGACGCTAAATACGGGGCGAGACTCGAGCGGCTCGAGACAGGCATGATCAACATCATAGGCGCCCTAAACCGAATTCAGGAACAATCTAAACAAACAAACGCGGCTCTTGCTGCAATGGCAGAAAGGCAAACAGTGAGAGGAGGGATACTTGACCAATTCCAACATGGGCAAAACGCAACCAAAGATTAATTCGACGGTATGGCAGTGGAACTGCCGAGGATTCCCGCGCAAGCGAGCGGTAGTGCAACATCTCGAGCAAATAGTTGAAAAACCTCTAGCCGTAGCTCTACAAGAAACTGGTAGAGGAGTGATTAAATTATCAGGATATCAAGCGTTTGCTAGTGGCCGGGGAGAAAAATCCCGGGTCACTACATTCGTCAAAAGGAACGTAGCGGTGATCGAACATGAAATTAGTTCTCGCGACATTGAGGCGGTTTTCGTTGAAATCATCACGGGCAGGAAGAAGGAACTCCGTATTTTCGCCCTAAACATATATAGCTCTCCTCAGCAGCGCAAAGTTTGGTTCAAGACACTATTTCGCAAAGCAATGAAGGCAGCCGGAGCCAACCCCCGGCTAATTGTAGGAGACTTCAACGCCTGCCACCAAGAGTAGGCAAGATCCGAAGGGCTGCAGGCAGTTATAGGAAGATTTTCACAAATTAAACCTCACCCTGCACACAGACTCTGGCTGCCCGACCAGGATGGGAAACAGTGTGAGCAAAGACAAAACCCCAGACCTAACACTCACCAAAAACATAGAGGAGCTTAGGTGGAAGAACACTGAGCTCAACTTTGGAAGCGATCATTACGTCCTCGAAATAACGCTTAAACGGGGAGTCAAAGTAAGACTAGAAAAGATCAGCGCAATCGAATGGGAGAAATTAAGACAAATTAGGGAATCCGCAAACATGGACGAAAATATTCAAAGCATCGACGATTGGGCAGAAACCCTCATGCACCACGTTAAATCCGCAACCATTACCCTAGAGGGCAACGTGACGCCTACGGTGTCACAGATGGAACCGAAACCTAAGGCGAAAAATAGCCCGGCACAATAAGGAAATTGAGGATTATGCAATTAAACTCTGTGAGCAAAACTGGTGTAACAGGTGCGATGAAATGGCGGGCAACATGAGTCGCGTAGCATATCGGATTTATTACGTACGCCCGGCGCGCCAGCTGCGCACCGTGTTACGTCCCTCCCTCCGGGCGCATGCGCAGCCAGTGCGGCGGCAGCGGCTCCAACGCGGCTCTCCAGATGTGCTCCGTGTGACGTCACTCGCTCCTCGCGCATGCGCACCTTGGCTCATCGGGGGTTCCGCGAAACGGCTCAACGACTAGCGTAGTATTAGGGTCCCTAGAAATATTGCTAGTCTGTCGTCCGCCGGCCGCGGCGGGGGCTGCCACTGAATGATCGCCGCGGTGGCGCTGCGGTGAACCGGAGTGCGCCACTGCTGACGGAGCAGACGACGCGCGCGCCCGTGCGCTTCGAAATGCATTCGCTGCATGCTTATTGTCAGGTGCCTTGTACATGCGATGCCGCTCTTTAGTCTTTGATTTCAGTTTAGTCGTAATATTGAATTCGCAGCCGAGTTGTTGGCATAACCACGGATGCGACTTTTTTTTTTCATGAGCGAAGTTTTGCGCGCATGCCCCTGAGCCGATGTAGAAACGAAGCTGCTTTTTATACCCTATTATCCTGCTGAAGCTACCGCCGTGCCGTATTGTAATGAAGACTTCTGAGGATTTTGTGCAAACAATTGCGCTTGCATAGAGAACTATACTAGACGCACATTCTAGGCTCCAAGGACCATGTGTGCGAGCAACAGAGCGCTGTCGCCGGCGTTTTCATTCACGCTATAGTTTCATCTTAACTTCTTCGGACATTTAGCTAAGTTATAACACGTATGCAGAACTAGAAACTTTCGGATGCATGCACAATTAAAGCACGCAAGATGGGAACCAGAGCCCTTCAAATCGCACCGCGCTTCAGGCAAACTGCTGATAGGCATTCTTTGGTACTTAGGAAGCCTAGTAGCCACTCATCAGAATATGCCATCACTTTTGTTTACTTCCGTTTTGCAACCTCTAAAACATATTTTAACAGCCAGCTGTTAGTTAAGAGGAAGGGCACTAACACTTCTTTCAAACTCTGTCCTTGAAAGTGCTCATTTTCATTTTTCATTTCACCTGGAGCTTTTACCAGCTTTGCCACCTTGTCCTTCGTACGACAAACTGCTCGAGACATAGAAGTCTGTTTCTTAATTTTTTCTTCTTCTTGACAGGGTGTTCTGAGTTAACTTTCGCAAGTATTTGGAGGCTATATGCATGTTGCATCAGAAATAATGGTACAGTTCGTCGCAAATTAAGTAACGCCCATTGTAGGTGGGAAAGGTCTTGGTAATAGACTTCAATCCGCTGCCAGGACACAAGCTGAGTTTCGCAATGTCCTGAATAAGATTAATTACCTCTTCTGTCGACTTTACAGCTATCTCCTTGACTTTGCTTCGTCGAATGCACACATCAGCATTCATGGCAGCTTCACCACTGCAATGGAACAGAACTCGCCGATGAAAATTGCCTCCGGAGATTCGTCCTCGCTTGAGTGGCACTATGCGAATGTTCATTGTTCAACATCAGAATGATCGACATTTGTACCCAGTGGCGGTGGCATGCAGCTTTCTGCATTCCTGGAGCAGGCTCACGTCACACGATCCACCACCGCTGTATTCTTCAACTGGCTCCATTGATGCTTCAGGATCAGTGCACTTTTTTTCTTTCTCTGCAGGTCTCCCTGCTGACTGTTTTTGCTCGTACAAGTTGCGCTCCTTTCTCTTGAGAGGCAGGGGTTTCAACAAGTATTTTGGAGTGTCAGGAAACAGCGTTGAGATGGCATCCTTCGTGAGTTGCGTAACATCCCGTGGAATCTCAATTACCTTTACCTGTCTTAAAACTTCGCTCAATAAAGGAGGGTTTGAAGTGTCGCTCACAAACGTCGACACTAGCTTATTTGTGTTACAGTAATGTGAAGGCAACCCGATCCGGATCATCCGATATTTATATCAACGTCCAGGATTTCCTGTCTGCAACTCACAAAATAATGAGGAAGATATTCACCATTTGTGGGTTTGACCGCCACTGAAGCCGACAATATCGGCACCTGACGGCAGTGGGCCTTTCACCGAGCAACCCATCTTCGTACATTGCTTGCACGGAAGGGCCTTATCATCGTTCTCTTTTGAATCTTATTAGAACACAGCCAGCCTATTTTCTTTCATTTATTACGCCTTTTAATTTTCGTTTTACATATTCTTTTATGCCCTAGCTGAGACAATAAACAATGTTATTGCCTTTGCCGCCGCGCTTGATGTTGCGCTCCCACTCTTGCCTCTTCCCTGCGTCTTCGGTGTCCTGAAGAGAGAACATTTCACCTTACACAAGCGCTACCCGGTCTTGCACCCGGGCAAGAAACACGTGCTATCACGTTTACCCCGTTTTCTGGACATGACGCGATCACATATCCATAAAAAAGGCACACTTGCACACATGCTAGCTAATTTGCGCGCATTCCGGCTCGCGAGCGAAAAAAAGTGCACGTGGTGCACGAGCCTTGCCACGGCACCAACGGATCAGCGCGGCGCAGATTCGCAGTACGGCACAACCGCCACAGCACCACGTACACAACGCGACCACGCTCCGAATGCGTACAGCGCCCTCTGCGCTTTCATCCGGGAAGCGGTCAGCCGGTTCCATAGGGAACCCCGCTCGGACGGCAGACTAGCAAAATACTTCTAGGGACTCTAGTAGTATTGCTTCCGCCACAAAACTGCACACCATCTATTTCAGACCTGCTTTTTTTTTACTGGTAAGTTGCTTGGCATCAAGTAAAATCGCTGATCACTGAGCGCATCCCTGATTGTAAGATACACATCAACGTCAGCACAAAAGGCAATAAAAAAAAAAAGCTGAAATTTTCGAACCTTACAAGTGTTGATAACTACGGGATTTGGATGCGCAGCATATGGTCTCTGTTTTTTTTTTTTTTTTTACTTCTGACCATAAGTGCACCAGCCCTGCCAAAGAAGGCGTTTTATCCCTCTGATCAAAAATTATGTCAGCAAATCGGGGATAGATATGGGTTCCGAAATACCTTCTTTTTCACTTTTTCACGTAGGTACGCGGAATGGCGCTCTAAATATGTATCCATTGCTTTTACAAATGCTTATCACAGGTAGCACTTCGAAATAATTGTAAGCAATTAGAAATTCAGCGATGCACAAAGTACGAAATAAACCACTCCTTACATCAGGTTTGTTCATGAGAGCCAAAATGAAAGGGCAAGCAATAAAATAAACACGCACTTTTGTTAAACAGCACAACTAACATGTTCACGGCGGCAAGGTTTCTGCCGGGAGCATCCCCATTTATACAGCTTCTTGAGAAAATGAATATCCGCAGCACGTACGTATGCACAAACACAACAGAACAAATTATTTTTTAAACTTAAAAAACGTCTTGCACTGTGTTTTATACCAGAAGGTACAGTTAAATTGCTGCTAAATTGCATATCTAAATTAAAACTAGATATTACGTGCTTCCGGGTGTCCTGGCGCGGTGGTGCAGTGGATGAGACGCCCGACTACTGTGCTGGAGTGCACGGGCTCGATCCCAAACGCGGCGGCTGCGTTTCGATGGAGGCGAAACGAAGAGTCGTCCGTGTGCTGTGCGATGTCAGCGCACGTTAAAGATTCCCAGGTGACTGAAATCATTCTGTACCCCCTACTCCGGCTCCCCTTTCTCTCTTTCCACTTTCTATCCCAGCCACTTCCTCTCTCTTACGGCTTGGCCCCGCCGGGGTGGTGCAGTGGTAAGACGCCCGACTACTGTGCCGGAGTACCCGGGTTCGAACCCGACCTCGGCGGCCGCGTTTCGATGGAGGCGAAACGAAGAGGCGGCGTGTGCTGTGCGATGTCAGCGCACGTTAAAGATCCCCAGGGGGTCGAAATTACTCCGTAGCCCTCCACTACGGCTCCTCTTTCTCTCTTTCCACTTTCACTCCCATCTTCCTCCCTTCCCTTACGGCGCGGTTGCGGTGTCCACAGAAAAACAAGTGAGACAGTTACCGTGCCTTTCCCTTCTTATAAATAAATCAGCCTTTACGGCTTGGTTTAGGTGTCCACAGATGCAAGTGTGAAATATGGCGCCTTTCCTTCCTGTGAACAAATTATTATTAGTATTATTAATTTCCGGGTTTATGGCGCACCTTCATTGCAAGTCGGCGGTGCGTGTTCTAGTTATACTTCTGGTCCGGTCGGGCGTTCCGCAAGGTCCTCTTTTTAGACTTTTATTTTGATCGGCATTTAGTAATGATTTCGGCAAGCAACTGATTGCGAACGCAAAACATTTGCAGATCATCGCATTATTTAAAATAAAATGAAACATCCAAACCCTCTGCTTGTATTCAATTCATTGCCACCTAAACTGGAACTTGATGCATAAAGTTTCTTTGCCTAAGGATGCGGGATGTAATTCTAGTTGCGACGGCCGCTTTTTGATGGAGACGAAATATAAGGCGTCCGTGTGCTGTGCTATGCTAGGACACGCTAAAGAACCCAAGGTGGTCAAAATTTCCGGAGCCCTCCACTAAGGTGTCTCTCACAACTTGAGTCGCTTCGGCGAGGGGCAGATCGTGTCGTAATTCCTCTTTCAAAAATGGAAACATCGCGTTAACTCATCAACGAAGCACACTGATGATTCTTCGCGTTCGGAACAGCCCACTGACCCCTTCGGGGTGGCGCAGTGGTTACGGCGCTCGACTACTATTCCCAAGGACGCGGGATCGAATCCCGGCCTCGGCGGCTGCTTTTCTGTGGAGGCGAAAAGCAATGCGCCCGTGTGCTGTGCAATGTCAGTGCACGTTAAAGAACTCCAGGTGGTCGAAATTTCCGGCATCCTCCACTACGGCGTCTTTCATAACTTGAGTTGCTTTGGGACGTTAAACCCCACAAACCAAGCCAAACAGCCCACCGTGTCGTGATGGAGGCCGTGCCGATCCCATTTCGTGCTTTGCCGCATAACATGTGACCGACATGCCCGAGCAGCTCCGGCAGAATCTTCGTTGGACGTTCAGGCAGCAAAGTCATGTGTCGCTCGCCTAACACAAGCATGACATATCCATGCACGCACTGATCGAGGCTCGCTTTTTTTTTTTTTTGTACGCAAGCTTGCCATAAGGCATACTATGGAAACTCGTGTAAATGGTTTTCCGTGAGGAACCGGAGCAGGCTCCCGCTCTTAGCGTTGTCGGTGAGCCATTTAGAAAAGTCCTCTTCCCTTGTTGGGGTTAGTCCCACTTCGCGCAGAATCTGTGTCCTTGATGCCCTTGTCCCTGCACAAGTCCATAGCAGAGGTTCGCTTCTGCACTACAGATATGGACAAAACACAACGCTTCGGAACCAATTCGGTTCGTTCGTCAAAGTGTGATTTAGAGCGATTAGCTTGGCTTTCACTGAACCACGCGTGCGGTACAAGGAAACGATCTCAAGGCAGCGATTAACATTCCCCGCGTCTGCTGAGTATACTACGACTCAAGCCGGAGCCTTATGTGCGAGTATGGTCGGTTTGACTCTGTCTTCAGTATAATGGTGACATGTCCTCACATCGTTTCCACACCTGGACACGTCGAGAATTCTGAATATTTATAAACCTATTAGAGCTGCTGTTTTTGTAGCATGAGCTAGACTACGCGGGTTAGAAGTAGTTGTGTCATTTGCGCCGACCAAGCAGCGCATGCGCGAGAGCTACCCTACGTCACAGGGACACAGCTGCCGCCGCCGCTTCAACCCCAGCGGAGGAAAAGGAGAAAGGATGTGTCGAGCAAGAGAGAGGGAAAGAAGAGCAACCACTGATTTATTTATTTATTTATTTATTTATTTATTTATTTATTTATTTATTTATTTATTTATTTATTTATTTATTTATTTATTTATTTATTTATAGGAAGGGAAAGGCGCGGTAACTGTCTCACTTGTTTTTCTGTGAACACCGCAACCGCACCGTAAGGGAATGGAGGAGGATGGGAGTGAAAGTGGAAGGAAAGAAAGAGGAGCCGTAGTGGAGGGCTACGGAGTAATTTCGACCACCTGGGGATCTTTAACGTGCGCTGACATCGCACAGCACACGGCGGGGGCAACCACACCCATGACAGTATAGTTAACAGGGAGGAGGAGGAGAAATAGGAGATCTATACTGATTTATTTTTATTATTTATAGGAAGGGAAAGGCGCGGTAACTGCCTCACTTGATTTCTGTGGACACCGCAACCACGCCGTAAGGGAAGGGAGGAAGATGGGAGTGTAAGTGGCTAGAGAGAAAGAGGAGCCGTAGTGGAGGGCTACGGAGTAATTACGACCACCTGGGGATCTTTAACGTGCGCTGACATCGCACAGCACACGACGCCTCTTCGTTTCGCCTCCATCGAAACGCAGCCGTCGAGGTCGGGTTCGAACCCGGGTACTCCGGCACAGTAGTCGGGCGTCTTACCACTGCACCACCCCGGCGGGGCAGAAATAGGAGAAAGGGAGTGTGTCAAGCGAGAGCAAGAGAAAGGGATCGCAACCGTGCCCATGACAGTAGTTCGGCGTTCGTAAACCACCGGCGTTCGCTAAGTAAACGTTGTGTGCATTGTATACAGTGCTGTTTGTCTTGGGAAGCCGAGCGGGTAGTTATACACCTTGAAAGGCAAGATAAGCCATGAAAAGCCGAGATAAGCTAAGATAAACCAAGGAAAAGCCGGGACAAGCCAAGTTAAACCAAGGTAAACGCTACGTATGTCCTGACATAGCAGAGCTAAGCCACTGCCAATTTTTCTTCTCTCCTTGGTCCATCTGGAGTCTTGGATGATGGTTCCCGATTTCGGTGCCCGATTAGGACACCAGACCACGGCTCATCGACTTCCAGCCAAGAAATAGCCGCACGGGAGATCAATGAAAATGCAAATTATCACTTGTTTATAGGAAATGTGTACACAACGTCCCTGTCCGGCTCTACTCCACAGTGCAAACGCAAGTGACAGTAGGATATACTCACCGGAGGCGTGAAATTTTCCACGTGCTGTGAAATTCTCTAGTCTACTGGGTTTTCAAGAAAAAAAATTATTGCGCTTCAAGAAAATAATTGTGTTTATAACAAAAACAGCTTTATGTATTTAATTGTAACATCATCATCATCATCAGCCTGAATATACCCACTGCAGGGCGAAGGCCTCTCCAATATTTCTCCACTTAACCCGGTTCTGTAATTGTAACAGTAAGTGCACAAAGAAAATTGAGGCCAGTCCAAGCAGACTCTGTTTGAGCCACCATCATTGCCACGTGTGAACAGAGAGTTGAACGAGACATGATAAGAAAGGCTGAGACACGTGTCGCAACAGTCGTGATCTGCCGAGGCGGAATTACAATCAAAATTTTATTAACGATTTTTTTTTTACTTTTAGAAAATTGAGAGGCAAAATGACGTCCCTACAGTCGACGGCTGGAATGGGATCTCCTCCCCGGTACAACCAAGTAATAAGAAAAACAGAGCGTTACATATCAACAATCAAAGGTCACACGTAGGTATTGTACAAACAATGCATAAAATATTAGCATAGTCTAAAAATAAATGAGCATAAAATATTAAAATACTCTAGCTTGAATAAAAAAATGAAGCACCAAAATACATGTAACTATTAAGAAAAACTGCCCCTATAATAAGAAATAGTGCTAAGAGTAGGAACCTTGAGAATATTAGCTCGTAAATATTAACAATGATGCATACCTTCTAGAGGTAGGGTATACCAAAACAGCACTAACGAGAACAGAACAGTCTGCTTGCCGTGGTTAGCTCGCAATTTTGGTAACAGGGAACTGTCAGACGCGAGTGGAATTTGTAAGGCCGGCTAATGTGGATGTAACATATGGCAATGTTTTTAAATAGGTCGTTGACGGTTAAGATATATTTCGCATGGCGGCGAATTATGACATTAGTACTGTGTGGGCAACATGTACTTATTTAACGGCTCCTTTCTGGACAGCTTGAACCGTAGTGGCATGAGAGCCGTATGTACTTTCCCAACCAGGTGTGACTTAAGTCATGTGACTGTGAATGAATGAGCGACACAGTGCGATTATAACAATGCGGATTCCAAGTGCCATTTCGTTATATATAAAGATGATACGATCAAGATATTTCAGATGACTGTCGCTTTGAATACCGAGGAAGGTAAAGCATTTGTATGATAATATATTTTGGTTTGCAATATTGATAAGCGGAATACAGGTAGAAGCCAATTTAGGTTGATGAGAGGTGAATACTATAAATTTTGTTTTAGAGGCATTAAATTGAAGCACGTTGTTCATGCAGTCAAGCCCATTCTCTAGTTTAGAAGTGAGTTTAGAAATACGCGTGATATGACTATCGGACCTAAAAATAGTATTGCTGTCTACATATAAAATACACCTTAAGGAACGGAGATAATTTGGTAAATCATTAATAAATAAAAGAAATAAAAGCGGCTTTAGGATAGATCCTTGAAGCATACGTTATTAATTTTCGGCTTAGAGCGCACATTCAGCAGCTCTTAACTATCCTGAGAGGTGGCCCACAGATGCCTATGGTCTCAGGTTTAGCAAACATAATATCGTGATTAATCGTGTAAAATGCTTTCTGTTAGATCAATAAAAACGGATTAAGCGCAAAGCCATTTATCATTTCATTTCGTAAGGTGATCTGTAAATGTAAGAAGATCCAGATCAGTTGCAAAGCACTCGTGGAAACCAAATTGATGCGAGAAAAGCATGTTAAACCTACTGAATTAGTTTGTTAAACTTTCCTGAATTATTTTTTAAAAATAAATTGCTGAAGAACGAACGATAATAAGCATAGGCGCCTATGGTTTGATGGAAATAAGCTGTCACATTTTTTTTTTCGTAGACTGGAAATTTAAGTTCTGGAAATATGCTCGTTTAAGTATTCAGTTAACAATGAAGGAAGATATGGGGTGCGTGGATTTTTGATGCGGTTAGGATGAATGTTGTGGGTACTCGGATTTGTTTCCTTTTGTTTGTTCATGACATTAAATAAATCTTCAGGTGTGGATGGAGAATGAATAAATGAACAGTTGATCATACTTATGCGACGAGGAGAAGATGCTGCTTCGTCAGTAAAAAAGAAACCCTCAGTTATATATAGTGGTTGATTATATTCAACGCTATTATGTAATAACTTAAAAACTTGACGTCGCGTGTTTCTGTTTAAAAACGCATTTCTCATTTTCTTGCTTTTATTACTCTTTAAGAAATGCGCGCTCAAAGTAAACACATTTAAATCATTAAAATATTGAACGAGGGCTTATAATCTAGCGTGCAAATTTTTGATAAAATATTGCTTTTATAGTTTCCCCGCTTTCGCAGAACTGATAATAGCGTCTCGGTTAACCAACCTTATGAAGGAAAGCTACAATTTTTTTTTACATTTAATTTTCTTGAGCAGGCACGGATGTAATCTGATATCATTGACAAAAATCGCGGAAATGCCTTCTGTGGATAGGCAAAGGTCTTGATTATAGATCAGTCGGTATAAAAAATGGCGTTAAGGAATTCTTTTTGCACCACAATTGTAGTTGCAGAAAGGGAGTGCTGGTCAGTTATATAATCAAGTACAGGTGATGATCAGTAAGGTCAATGTTGAGAACGCGAGCTGGTGGCGAGGTTAGTAGGTTAGAGAGAGCGCGATAAATAAGCGGAAAACATCCGTCATTGGCGACAAGAGCAGGTATTTCAGTCGATTTAAAACCAAATCCATAAAATGTGATAGCATAATCTCCAGTGCGCGTAGATGTTTTATGGAGTAAATTAATTTGATCTCGCCAATATGATTTTTTTTTGTTTTCGAGAAAGAAAGCCAGCTATAAATGTAACAAAATACAACTCTTCTTTTGTCAGTGCCAAGGAAGCGAGGGTCTAATTCAGTTCACACAGATTCGCAATTAGTTAATGTTAGGTCATATCTTTATTTGTAAGCTAATTTATCAGAAACATAGATCGCTGCACCACTATTAGTGGTATTAGTTTGCTTGTACCAGTATTCCAGTGCGTAATTAGGAAAATATAATAGATCACTTTCGTCAGGTGAGAACCACGTTTCCGTGATAGCAATTACTGAAAAGCTGCTAGCAAGTGATGCACGATAACTATTTCTTTCGCCGAAACGTTTGAGGATAAATTTAGTTCCGAAGGGAATAGCGGAGCGATGACTATTCAAGAAGGAGTTAAGATCAGTTGTTTCTGAGAGAGAAGCCATAGTGAATCAGTCCTGAAAGAAACTACCTTATCTAACGATCAACTATAGTCCATCTTTATCACCACCCTTCACCACACATGCGGAGATGTTACTATTGTATTTCTGGCCTTGATTTTCCAATTGTCTGTGTGCAAGAGCATCCAATTTGTTTTTCTTTATTCACCTCCAGTTACCTGAAAAAGAAGCTCTTATCATCTGGCGTGAGGTGACCGTTCACGAAGACGCATGTGAGGTAGCAGTTGTTGATATTCCTCTCCCTGGGGCAGAGTTTGGCTTTTCGTGATTTGCTTATAGAACCAGCATTTTTGTTCTGGAATAAAAAAGCGGGCACTAATTTTTTCCTTGTCGTATTTTTGGTGGGTACGCGGTGAACAACCTCGAGATTAGTAGACGAATAAGCACAGTCGACTTCCCCCCCCCCCCCCCCCCCCCCATCAGTTGCACGACGGTAACATTGTCTTCCCCTATGGAGCAAGTGACGCCTTTGATCTCGAAATTGTTCACTGAAGAGTATTTTTCTAGCCTTCATACCTTTAGGTTCAGGGAGCAGTTATCAGCTTCGAGTTGTTTGTTTTCAGCAGCAACTGAGGTTAGGAGGTTAAGCGGTCTTCGATAACTGGATCGTTATGAAACCTTTCTTTCAGTTGATCGTCAATGGCTTGGCTTGCAAAACATGGCTTGGAAAACAAAACGTCGCGGTAGTTGCAGACAGTCCAAAAGTGATATACAAGAGGCTCTAACCTTGCCGTCTACTTGAAATTCGCCTGTCGTTGGTTGTGTTATTTTTGTGAAGAACTTATGTAGGATTATAGTTAATATGCGGTGCTTCGATTGTTTTTTAAGTGTCTGACAAAATAACTTCATTTCTTTTATTAATGGCGCCTTTATTCTTGTATTAAAATGGTGCGTAGATCAGTGCCTCTATCCATTCTCACCGCATATCGTAGTACTAGTCCATGTGTTGTCTTGAGTTGCTTAGATTGCGCATATTAAAACGCTTCCATTAATGTAGAGTTATTTACAACGTTGAACAAAGCCATGCATAATGCTGATGTATCGCTTAGGCGTCACATAGTCCCCAAAAATCTACTCAACGTTGCTTTATTTGCCCACTATTGTGTTGTTTGCACTCATCTGCAAAATTCGTTTTCCGCATGTTAATTGAATTGGCAGGGACGAGGATTAAGACAGCTGGCGCTCGTAGTATTTGCGTGAGCGCTTTAAATAAAGTGGTTGGAGCTACTCATATAATTCAGGCACGCGTTTGGATCAAGTGCTTTGGCGCTTAGGTCAAGCTATTCACCCTCGAATTAATTTACATCGCATGCAGGTTGTATTTATCATTACTTGAGTTATTTTTGCTGGTATTAGGGTTAAATTCAATCAGCAAAAACCCGCACTGGGTAGTTTGCCTCAGAACCTCCCGTTAGGTTGACATTACGATCACGGGAAAATGTACAAAACAGGGCCAGTGGCGTATTACTATCGTTACGTAGACATTGCAGCGGCACCTGATTCTTAAATAATAGTTTCCGTTTGCAAGTGCTGGCACTTGTAAAGTTTGACTAGTTACTTCTGAAATAGGACGACTAAGTTCGGATTAGACCTGCTTCGATTTGCCAAATAATTGAGCACTGTGCCTTCTGTTTGTACCACAAGGATCCTATGAGCCTTCCTCCGCAAGGATCCTCCGCACATACGCAACGCTCGCCGTCGCAATTTTTTTAATCTTTTTGCTCCGCGCAGCGTATTCACTTTCCGGACGACTAAGCAAACAAAGTCGAAACTCGACTATACTCGGCCGCTGGAAGTCAGGCGTGACGTGCACCCTGTACCCGCAGGGCTTCAATTTCGCCTAGCCATAAACCCTGCAGAGAGTTCCAGACCGACTGTTTACGCAATAGAGCTCGGTTTGCGCCGGACGTCACTACCCGTACCTATACTTCCTGTGGCTATGCCCCGTCCAAACAAAATCGCCTGTCGCTTTGTAGGTCCAATATTGGCTGATACGGCTGGTTGGCTGGCCGTCTCAAGAAGGAATATTGCGCGTAGACAAATGATGCAGAAAGCGCAAAGACTAGCCTCGACTCATCGTACACTGCGGGCAATGACCAATGTGTGCTCATGGAATAAGAAAACGCGACCAGCAAATATTGAAAGGATGAAAGGCGACTAGAAAATACACGTCATGTGGTTGTACTGAGGTACTAGTCAATGCAGGCATATGTCATTGTAGCGCAGAACGACAGTTGCTAGGCGCCTGCCGCAGTGCTATACTGGTTGTGGTGTTCGAATGTAGAGCCCGGAGACATATGATCAAATGGAGGAGGCGGCAGCCTCATTTCAATGGAGCAGAAATGAAAAAAAAAAAGCACGTTCCCTGTACGATAACAGTGCACATAAGAAACAGTTATAAGAAACACATAAGAAACAGATAACAGTGTTGCGAGTTAGCGCTTGTCCGTGTCTTATTTCCTTCCGTCCTTCGTGTACTTTCGCGCTATTTTCCATCATGAATGTTAACCAACTCGCCCAATTTTCGGCATCACATAAGAAAAGCCGGTGCATGGTAACAGAAGATGTGGAACCTTATATTCTGGCGTGTCTTACAGCACGTGTAGACCCCGCCGGGGTGGCGCAGTGGTTAGGGCGTTCGACTACTGTGCCCAAGGACGCGGGATCGAATCCCGGCCTCGGCGGCCGCTTTTCGATGGAGGCGGAAAGCTAGGCGCCCGTGTGCTGTGCGATGTCAGTGCCTGCCTCGACACCTATCTCGGCACCTTGGTTCCTTTTGCATGCGGCAAGGCGTCTTGTATATAAAAGAAACTCCCAGGGCCAAGACAGAACTTACCTTCTGGTAGTGCCATGCGAGCTCCGTGAGGATATTCTCCTTGCTTGCACGATGAACCGACGTCTAGTCATTTGGGTTGCTCACGGACGCTTGCTCGAGTGCACAACATGTATTACTGGCTAAGACTCTCCGCAGCTGTGAAACGCCATGTACGAAGCTGACGCGAATGCCAGCGCCGTAAAACACCGCCCCAGAAGCCTGCCGGATTTCTCAAGCCCGTTAAAGCACCCCGCATTTCGTTCGACCAAATTGGAATGGATCGTTTTGGCCCTTTCCCTTTTTCGCAGGCGGGAAACAAATGGATAGTAGTCGCTACTGACTACCTGGCTCGATACGCTGAGACAAAGGCAATCAATCCCTCAAGCCACAGCTTCCGAAGTAGCGGAGTTTTCATGCACAACATAGGCTTGCGGCATGGCGCCCCTTCATACGTCATTACCGACAGAGGGAAAGCTTTCACTTCGCAGCTGATCGACCGCATATTTGAGCTGAGCTGCACGACCCATCGCAAGACCACAGCGTACCATCCACAAAGCAATGGTCTTACAGAAAGATTGAATAAGACGATTGCGTATATGTTGTCAATGTACATCGATGTGCAGCACAAGACCTGGGACGAGGTGCTGCCGTACGTCACATTTGCGTATAGTACAGCCTTACAAGAGACAACGCGCTTCACACCATTTCGACTTGTTTACGGACGCGAAGTACAGAGCATGCTCGATTCCATGCTCCCGTGCCCAGATAACGACCAGCTATCCTCAGATGCCCAGCAATATGCCATCCGCGCTGAGGAAGCCTGCCAGCTCGCCCGTGTGCACATCGGGCGGCAGCAGACCGCTGACGCGCATCGTTACAACCTCCGGCACCGCCAGGTTGACTACAAACCTGGAGACCAAGTCTGGGTATGGACACCAGTTCGCCGTCCAGGCTTGTCAGAGAGAGAGAGAGAGAGCAGAACTTTTTATTTATTCCAGCGGATGAAGAGGCTCCGGCCCTCCGTCGCTTGGGATGGATGGTGGGTGCCCCGCCTCAGACGCAGGCCGGCAGACGTTGTTGGCCGGCGGCGTCCCAGGCCAGCTGGATGGCGGCTAGCTGGAGCCCAGGGCCCGAGCAGCGCAGCATGGTCTCCCAGACTTGCGGCGTCAGATTTAGACCCCTCCCGGGAGAAAAGGGGCAGTCCCAGAGGATGTGTTCGAGGGTCCCTGTCGAGTCACAGTTTGCATAGAATTCAGATCTTTCTCCTGGGAGCATATGGCTCACCAGGAGCGGGTGCGGAAATGTCCCAGTCTGAAGGCGACGCCAGGCGACGGCCTGCCTGAAATTTAGGGTAGGGGCTGGCGCAGCAGCCACCCGTCTACTGAGTCTATAATGCTGCAGAATTTCTGTGTAAGATTTGGCACACTCTATGGTCCCCGCTCCAAGCCCCCTCTCTTTTCCGCCGGCTCGGTGGTAGAGCCCTCAAGCCATGGCATGGGCGGATTCGTTGCCGGGAACGCCAGTGTGCGATGGAGTCCAAATCAGCTGTATAGTTCGCGAGATTGGTGATTGCTGTAATATTCGAATTGCCTGGGGAGCAATCAACCCACGACTGTAATTTCGTATGGCAGTTTTGCTGTCGCAGATCACGAAACGCGCCTTTGTCTGGGCGCAGGCTAGAGCTACAGCCACTTCCTTAGCTGCCTCAGGAGATCTAGTTTTCAGGGTGACCGCGGTGATCGGTCTACCCGACCCATTCGATACCGCTGCAACCATAAAGGGGCTTGCCCCTCCGGCAGCATCTACAAAGGCTACTTCCTCCGGCGGCAAGCGGCTAAATTTCTTACTGAGCATTTGAGCTCTTTTTTTTTTTCGACGCTCCGTATGGTGTTCGGGATGCATGTTTTTTGGCAGCGGAGGTATCCATAGCCTGTCCCGTACAGCCATGTCTGTTTCAGATTTTGTCTGAGCGCCTCCCGAAGTGTCGATGCCCAGTTTTTCTAGAATGGATCTGCCTGCGGCGGTTAGGCGGAGCCATTCTACCTGTGAAGTGCGCGCCGCTTCCGCGATTTCATCCCATGTGTTATGGATGCCCAGTTGCAGGAGGCTAGCGGTGGAAGTACAGCGCGGGAGTCCAAGGGCTCTTTTAATACTTGAGCGGATGAGGATCTCTAATTTCTGTCGTTCTGCTGCCTTAGGGGGTAAGTATGGCGTAGAATAGCTGATTCGACTAATGATAAATGCCTGTATTACGCGCAGAAGATTTTTTTCCTTTAGTCCTCTGCCTTTACTCGAAACTCGGCGGATGAGGCTAACTGTTTGAGATACATGCCGCTCAAGCTTTTTAATAGTTTCTCCGTTGTAACCATTATCTTGGAGAAGGAGACCTAATATACGGATCTGCGATACCTGGGGAACTTGATGTCCTTGTACCGAAATCTGTATATCCACTTTCCGCTCTTTCCGCAGGCACCGTGGATTGTAAATTAAGAATTCTGATTTTTCTGGCGAGCATGCAAGTCCACGTTCTGCTACAAACCGCACGATCGTGTCCACCGCCTCTTGTAGCGTGTGTTCAATTACGGCATCGCTACCCCGGCTGATCCATAGTGTAATGTCGTCAGCATAAATACTAAAATTTAAATGAGG
>JAJIZL010033714.1:0-10802 GCA_023969395.1 Amblyomma maculatum
TCCTTCGAGGGATAAAATTTCTAGTTTTTGTTTTGCTCCGTAAATGCAGAGGGAATGACGAGGAGAGTGAAAACTATGACGTCACGGACCCATGTTCCCCGCAGATATCATTTCAAATGAAGCCACGAAATTTTGAATTTTTTTAACTCCTTCACGTTTCAGCAAAGTGCCGCTTGGTTTAAAAGTTTAGCGTAAAAGTTCTGAATACAGCGAACAACGTGCCGTGAAAGTTTAAGCAAAATCCTTGACACCGGACTTGCACTTTAGGGACATTCGCCTTGGCCTGCTGGTCCTAAGCAGCGTCGCAGGCGCTTAGCTACACGGCTCAAAAGCAAGCCGTGTATCCTGCAGACTTCTGTACATGATTGTATACGAAATCACAACACTTCTCGACAAACAAGCAGTCACTAGCAACTATAGTTTTGCCCCGCAATTTGGAAAACCGTGCTCCCAAACTACAGCATCAATGGCGTTCATCAGTACAACTTCGAGGGTACCAAAACTGTTGGAAAGAGAAAAGCTCGCGCTGCTACTGACCGAAGAAGAAGGTGCTGAGGACGAGCATGACGTAGCCGGCGATCACGTGATCCGTCATAAAGCTGGCCACGTACGTTAGCGGCACGAAGGACCAGCCAAACATGAAGAACAGAGAGAAGAACGGACCTGCAAGTGTGTCAGTGAACAGGGTTATAGCACCTCGAGTTTCCCAGATGACTGCGTTCAAATCACAAAGACACTGCACTCTCGCAGAAGATTGAGTTCTTTAAAGCTATATGTAAATTCTTAAAGTGAAATATGGGTGTCGTCACCACAAATAGTTTTCACAAGCTTAGTGCACTAAGGCTGGGTGCACGGATCTCTGAAGGCAGGATACACCACGACAAGCAACGGATTATGGGATTCATAATTTGATAATGTCGTTACAAGTGCGGTGCGAATGACGGATAAACTTGAAATTCAATTGTCTTTTAACTTTTTTACGGCCTCATCGAATCGATGTTTAGGCCCTTACTTAGCCCGACGTCCGACCATTAACTTCAATATGGTGGCCATCGGGTGGGGGCTCGGTACCACGTAAACACAGAAAATGCCAGATGAATTTGAAAAGTTTATTGGAAAATATGGAAACCCCGGCGCGGTAGCTTAGTGGTTAGGGCGCTCGACTCCTGAACCCTGGGATGCGGGATCGAATCCCGGCCGCGGCTGCCGCTTTTTGATAGAGGCGAAAAGCAAGGCGCCCGTGTGGAGTGCGATGTCAGTGAACGTTAAAGAACAGTAGGTGGTCGAAATTTCTAGAGTCCTCTACTACAGCATCCCTCAAAATTTGAGTCGCTTTAAAAGTTTGAGACGTTAAAGTCCGCAAATAAAACATCGAAAACATGATGAAAAACCGAGTGATTACAGCACGGCTAATCTTCGTCACTGAATCCCTCGAACGGCTCTTTTGAGTGGGAACAAAACGTGGCCTATGCACTCGCCGGCAAGGGTCGTCGAGGAGACAACGAGCAATGGGCGGTTGATGTGTGTCTGCTTTGGACTTCTCCCGGACATGGTACACAATCTCGTGATGAGCGCTTCCTCGACATTTCAGAAAAATTTGATATCTTAAGGAAGAGGGTGGACGCTTGTTCCAGCATGGGCTGGTGGTCGGTGTTTTATGGTTGCTGTGTTTCAGTTTCAGCGTGCCAGTCTGACCTCTAAGAGCTTTCATGCTGCCGATTCGCCTCACTGATAGCTTTTATCTCAGTGCCGAAGACGAAGAGTTAAGTTCCGTACTGTCGCGTCCCTGTGTACGCCAACCATATACTAGCGCCGTGGAAGAGGCTGCTGAACTGGTTTCCAACTGCCCAGAGAAAAGACGTTTCGGCGTTCATGCGTCCATTGCAAAGGTCTAGGCCATGGCTCGCACCTCTCGCTCATAAACTACTTAGATTCAGCGTTAGAATTTAGCTACAGACTTTGTGTTAATGAAGGTACATGTAGCGCTTTCAATAGTTAGGCGAAAAGGTAACAGCGCTGTACCCCAATGCCACCGCCAGCACTTTACTGTTGAGCTTGTTAAATATTCACAAGAACATTCTCAATTGTATTCGATTTGGTTCTCTAGACTATTCGAATCTTATTCCATTTTTATCTAAGCTATTCAGATTCGATTCGGTAACAGATCTACATTATTCGTGACCGATCTATCTCGAAAAAAAAAAAGTACGCAGTTTTCTAACGTAAACGGATATAATGTGCCAGGAGGCCACATCAACACCTATTCCACCAGGCGGGGGTAAGGGCAAGTCGATTACTGCACTGCATTTAAAATTAGTTGTGGTTTAGCTCTGGTTAACCCTAGTTGAATTTCAAAAGAAACGTCGGAAGCTTATTTTGCCTGCTACATTATTCCACCGTCACGCCCTATCAGTGTAAGGTGCTACATTATTGTGGACACTTAATCTCATCCTTTAAGGGTATGACACGTCAGCGTATGCGATACCAGCCCACATATAAAGTCACGCTTTAACCAAGCCGTATGAACGTGCCTGCGTGTCGTAGGGGTAACGAGAATGCAAACGGTTCTGGCAGGCTGATTTTGATATCACCCTCCCATATGGCAGCTCCTGCCCGTGGCATAAAGGTAACATGAATTCAAATGTCATGGCAGGCAGATTTTGGTATGAGGAGACCGTAGCTACGCCTCTTCGCGGCGTAGCTGCGGCCACCCGAGGTCTCGCTTTGGCTGTCGTAATGTTGCTTTCGCAACAGAAGATGGCGTATCTCTCCGGCAGCTTCTGTTGCGCAGACTCAGTTGGCGATAGCGGAAACAGACTGCGCACAAGCTGACAGGAGCTGAGCCCTACGCGGTGTGCACATGGGAGCGTATACATTTTGCGCTGCCGCCCAGGCAACATCCAGACAACATCCAGGCAACATCCAGGCCCCATAGGCGTGCACTGGGCGTGGCGCTACCGCTGCGCGAGATTTCCATGCTGCACGTGGTAACGGTGGCGACCGAAGCTGGGACAGGGCAGTGTTAATGGCAGAGAGGGATATCGCAGAGGCCATGGTTCTGCAACGGGAGTAGCCAGGCTGATAATGATGCCAATGGTGCATCTTTGGCTGAATAAGGTATGTTGAGAAATGCAATGTGCTACTGTCATTCCCGTTTAAACGCTGCTCAAGACAGTTTCAAGCCATAAGACTGGCGCTGAGAGGCCAGCATCAGAAGTGAGCATATATTTTAGTGTCTTAAGCATGCGGAAAGCGTATACACAGCACGTTGGTGGCGGTGCCCCGTTGAACTCTCGTTGCCATACGTGTATTTTTTTTCCTGCGAGGTTGAATAGATTTTACATGGGGCAAAGTCCGTATGTTTCCATCTTCATCAGAAGTACTGTCACGATCACAATATTGCGGGACGTGGGAGAGCGTGGCAAAACTGCGTTCTGCGCCTTCTAACGGCGCCCGTCCGCTCCAGTTACCCTCGTAGGCTTCTCTGTACCCTTACTCCTACCTTGCGATCAGCAGACGCAGATCAAAACCGGCGCCAGGTGACGCTTTGATGTCTAGCGATAGCATGTGCTTCACTCATCACAGCGGCTGGGGCACATGCTATCGCTAGATATCAAAGCGTCACCTGGCGCCGGTTTCGATCTGCGTCTGCTGAGCGCAAGGTAGGAGTAAGGGTACAGAGAAGCCTGCGAGGGTAACTGGAGCGGACGGGCGCCGTTAGAAGGCGCAGAACGAAGTTTTGCCTTTGCCACGCTCTCCCACGTCCCGCAATATTGTGATCGTGACAGTACCTCATGGGAAATCATATTGAAAGCTTTAATCATGTCAAAGTAGATTGCATCTACCTGACCGCGATTAAATACATGTGGCCCAGTATAATCAAGAAAGCTACATAAATTCGTTTCCACAGATCGGCCTTTTAAAAAACTGTGCTGCAGAATTGAGATCTTCTGTTTGAAATATGAGCCCATGCGTTCGTACATAACCATTTCAAAAACTTTCGCAAAATAACAAATCAGTGACACGGGTCGAAAATTGTTCACATCACAAGCATCGCCAGACTTGAATACAGGAACAACTACTGACAATTTTCAATGACAAGGAAAAACACCAGTTCGCAACGATAAGTTGAACAATTGCGCCAAAACAGGGCCAAAAATGTCAGCGCATCCTTTGATTACGAAGCTGGGAATTTCATCAACTCCTGTTAAGTTTTGGCTTAGGTTTCTGAATCGCCGAAAGAACCTCATGGTCGATGACATTATCATAAGCCAAACAGCGCTGTTTTCTAAAGTGATAATAGCAGTTGTGTTATCATGGCGCACAAAACAAGCGCTGAAGTGATCAGCAAAAGCTTGGCACACATCTTGAGGTTTAAAACAGATACCATCACACGTCTTTATCACAGCAGCACTAACCTTATCATTTCTTTGCTTGCGCACAAAATCCCAAAAACTGCTTGGTTCCTTCTTAAAGTTCTGTTCAAAAAGTTTGTGGTATTCGGCTTCATCACGTGCAATCAATTTTGTTTGCACAATTTTTCGACACAATGAATATCTTTGGTACCAATATTCACTTTCTGGTTTCACGTAGAGTTTGTGATACTTCTGTTTTTTCTTCAAGTAATGTCTCAAATCACGCGAAAATCAGCAAGGAAATCTACACTTCTTTGATTTACGGCGTGGTATAATTTTTTCATTATATCCTGTACAACTGATGTAAGTAGCTCAACGCCTGTGTTCACATCCTCAATCTCAAGCAATTCTGACCGCTCATAGGCCTGAAGATCATTGTACAACCTAAGATAATTGCCATCCGCGTACCTAAATGTTTCTGGCACCATCTCACGCACTGGACGAAAAGACAAAGAACGACAAGGTAAACGGGCAGTGATATTTCTCTACCAGAACAAGAGGATCGCGCACCGCTTGCACGCTAAAAAGAGGCACATTAGATAGAATTAGATCTAAAATGTTTCCAGCACAGTTCTTTATTGCATTGCATTGATGTAAATCATGGAAATTACTAAAATCAATTAAACATTCGGCTTTTTCTCGAGTTCCTGTGCAGTCACTAGTGACCAAACCAGTGGACCAATCGACCTTAGGAAGAATAAAGTCACCGTAGATGTGAACCTTGTATTTCGAAAAATCGTTTTTTTTTTCCCAATATCCAAAAAATGATCGGTAAAAGCGTTAGGAACAGAACTTAGTTGAAAGTAGTAACAGCCGACTAGATAGTGCGATTTGTCACACGTTGGAATTTCCAACCACACACATTCTTCGTATGTCTCCAGGTCTGGTATAGTGCATGGAAAAAAAAATGCGACGGTTTTTATTCGAACTTCGAGCCAATTTTGCTAAGCGAAAACTCGAGAACCTATTCGATTCGCCTCGAACTAATTTTGAACCTTCTCAGCGAATCAAATGGACAATTCAGTTCGATATTAGTAGTTTTCGAATATTTGCGCGTCCCTATAGTTTACACGAATCAGATATGCTAGGAGGTTAATACGTAAAGTTTCAGCGCGAGAAGAGAACCCACAAAAGCATGCACAGTGTTTGCATGCAGTCGTTTACCTATGAAGGCGAAATTGCGGCAGACGTTGACGCTGCCTGTGGGCATGAGGAAAGGAGCGAGAAGCACGAGCGTGGTGAAGAGGTGGTACACCATGTCCGTGACGAAGCTGATGCTCCAGTAGCGCGCGGCGCTGAGGCCCGTCATGAGCTGCAGCTGCTTGGCGGCCGAAGTGCGCTCCTGGAGCGGAAGCAGGAGGCGCAATGCCGGCGATAGGGACATAGCCACGGGCACCAGGGCGCCTGCCACCAGGCGGACCTTGAGCACCACCGCGTGCAGCTCCTGGCTGAGCCGGTCGAAGTCCAGCGAAAGGAACAGGGCGCGGCCCTTGGACGGCGATGTCGCGCCTGCATGCGTGGTCGGCACATCTAAGCGTCCGAAAGAAAGTGTATTTGATTGGCAGTCTCGACTGAACTCAGTCTGTGAACTATCATTCACAAACTGGGGTTTCAAAAACCTGCTGTGGATAGAAAACGGGAGTGTGCGAGGAGCAAGGCAAGTCCTACATTGCAATGTCCTTAAAGCAAATCTAGCAGGAACAGCCTATCTTGTTTACTCAAGTTGGCAGGGCAGGTACCTGTGTAATAAAGCACAGTTGAACCCTTCCGAGAACTGTCCTCTACGCGCGATATCAAAGGCTACCTTATGACTGTCAGGTTGACGCATATCATTACAGGGCATACTCTCCCCCCACTCGTTCCCCCTCCTCTTCAACCAGTAGTACTGTGGAGGGGACTTGCGCAACTCTTTCTCGCTAGCTCCTTTTTGTTGGCAATAATCTGTACGGTGAAGGTGACCTTCAGAATTGAATAAAAATAATAATTCGTTCACAGGAACGGAAAGGCGCAGTATCTGTCACACTTGTTTCGTGGACACCTGAACCGCACCGTAATAGAAGGTAAGAAGGCGGGAGTGAAAGTGGAAAGAGAGAAAGGGGAGCCGTAGTGGTGGGCTACGGAGTGATTTCGACCACCTGGAAATCTTTAACGTGCCCTGACATCGCACAGCACACGGACGCCTCTTCGCTTCGCCTCCATCGAAACGCAGTCGCCGGCGGTCGGGATCGAACCCGGATAATCCAGTACAGTAGTCGGGCATCTTAACCACTGCACAGGTAGGTCACCGCCGCTTGCGGCGGGGGCCAGCCTGGCACCGAATTTTTATCTGTTCTAGGCCGTCATTGCACACGCCACCGCTGGTGGCGGACGACGGCTGTTGTTGCGGCGCGCGTCTTTCTTTCCCTCTTCCTTTTCGTCTCTATATTCCCCTCTATCTGCACGAGGCAGCGGAGGTGGCTCAGCTACAGAGCCCCGCCGGGGTGGTGCAGTGGTAAGACGCCCGACTACTGTGCCGGAGTACCCGGGTTCGAACCCGACCTCGGCGGCTGCGTTTCGATGGAGGCGAAACGAAGAGGCGTCGTGTGCTGTGCGATGTCAGCGCACGTTAAAGATCCCCAGGTGGTCGAAATTACACCGTAGCCCTCCACTACGGCTCCTCTTTCTCTCTATACACTTTCACTCCCATCTTCCTCCCTTCCCTTACGGCGCGGTTGCGGTGTCCACAGAAATCGAGACAGTTACCGCGCCTTTCCCTTCCTATAAATAAATCAGTAAAAAAATCAGCTACAGAGCCAGTAGCATGCCCGTGCATTTTCTTTTCCTTCTTCCTACAGCCACAACAACAACAACCACTGCGGCCGGGCGAATAGACCATTTGCAGAAATCTGCAAGTCAGCTTCTCTGCAAGGCTTGTTTTCCAACCAAAAAGTCTCGTTCCCAGACGTCACACTCACGTTATTTGAAGTAGCGAATAGAGGTAGATTTCCCTTTCTAAGAAATGTCTGAAATGTCCAGTTGACTTCAAGGTGACTCAGGGAGAGGCATCGAAAAGGTAAAATGGTTGAATACCACCGCTTTATATGTAAAAAAAGGGGATGAAGGGGGTGAAGATAGCCCAGCGCCTTGCTACTGCGGCATGACTGGTTTTGGCCCATTCGTCACGCTCCCTCCCTGTCTCTCTTTCGCGAATCACCAGCATGAATGCGCCATTGAAAGGCGTCTACCTCTCTTCGTTTCAACAAAAACTACGAGCGCGTTGTCTGAGACCTAGACCTTTTGGTTGGAAAACAAGCCTTGCAGTGAAGCTGACTTACAGATATCGTATTATACAAGCTGTAAATTCTACCACTGACGGCTTTTTCTAAAAGTACGTAGCCTATAGTTTAGTCACTTGCTTTTTTGTCGTCTGTCCTTTGCCTTTTTACTCGCAATATCTTTAAAATACGGAGACTAGATTTCCCCGGCGCCCTGCCCTTCTAATTGAAACTTCGCAGCTCTTGCTTACGCTCTTTGTCGAGGGCTCTTCCTATTCTGTACTGGTGGCTCATCTGGCGGAAGGGAAGATCGGAAGACAGGTATGCGGCCGTGCAGCCCACGATGCATAGCTGTACAGCCAGCATTACAGCCTGAATTCCCCACATGCGCCGCCAGTTGGCCAGCTTCTTGCGCACCAAGGCATCCACCTGGCGCAGGAACAGCTGGTGCGAATCAGTCGTCGAGCGCGCTGCGTGTACCGAGGACCCCGCATTAGTTTAAGATTTCACGGGTCTCACCTGCTGCTAGACATTGCTTGGAGACACTCACGAGGTGCATCAATAGGGGACATCGATGACGCCACCTGTTCGTCCACCGCATACACCGACGCCGCATCCCGGACCCTGCAAGAAGGAAGCAGCGCTGTTATTTAGCGCGAAACGACTTTGGCTCCAACTTTCACGCTATACTACTTCGAAGTGCGGTTCGAATGCACAGTCTGGAAGAACTACTTCGTAGCCTCATTCAGCAATCACTAAAATATGTATACCCGACAAGCTTCAAGAACTGAATTGAACTTCTCAATTTGCATTTTCGTTACTCACGCATGATACATTTTCAGGGCTAATGGTTGTAGGGTTAATTACCTATAAGTGTGGTATCCAATTCGAAGAGTCGAGGGTCACCTCGGAGAACTATCTATAGACTATACCCTTTTCGTAATAGCTTAAAGCAGGAAAAAACTTATACTATAACCTCACGTGGACAGACTCAGGCCCGGCCAGATGTTTCCAGTGTGGGCACTGCCGGCTGAATGACTATAGATCGCAGTAAAAAATGTACAGACCACGCCAAGAAATTGAGGCTCACTGTCCGTGCATTCCTCTGCAATCAACCTTGGGATTTAAATACTGTCCCCTCCATTTTCAATAGATCCTAAAATCCCGCACTTTCCGAAATATAAAAAAGTGAATTTATTAATTTTAAATTATTGAAGTTTGCTTGCACCAGGAGACGACCAAGTTCAATCGATCAGCAGTCAACGCAAAAATCCCGCAATCAAGCTCTGACGCTTGAGTTTGGAACAGCCAAACTTTATCACGCTTTTGCTGTGATGGTGGGGATAAGTAAGATTAGCCGACCCCTCTGGCCACCCGCAGTGCCTGCGCGCTCGAGCCTGCCATCCACATTCAGCATGGGACGTCGATAGTTCCCAATGAATATCACCTAATCGACGGCTTGTATACAGTGGAATCACTAAATCCCCCTGCAGCACATCATCAGACACGAGGATAAAACCCAAAAGCGCAGGTGGCAATGCCACAAGGAACGTCACCAAGAACCTAACACTACAAATACTTGTGCATACATCAAGATACAGAAAGGTAGAACGAGAAGACGGGTGGAACTTGTACTGTCATTCTGCATGTCACTCTGCGCGTAGGGAATTTTTGCGTACATTGTTATGATGCTACAAGGAAATAACCGAGTAGCCCGGTAACTACTCTTGCTAAACC
Source organism: Amblyomma maculatum (assembly GCA_023969395.1). NCBI lineage: Eukaryota > Metazoa > Arthropoda > Arachnida > Ixodida > Ixodidae > Amblyomma > Amblyomma maculatum. The sequence continues at coordinate 9,407 of JAJIZL010033714.1, forward strand.
GTACCTGAACTCATTGAGTTTATGCACCTTTTCATACATACCCAATAACCGCGACATTGTACGTGCCAATAAGGGAGGTCGTTTGTTGATTTTGCTCTTGCGCAGGTTTATTTTCGACCATTTCTCGATGCCGCACATGTGCGGTGTGAAACTCGCAGCTGTCTTCCGGACCGAGGCTCACCTGAGCATGACGTCCTCCAGGGAAGCGGTGTTGACGCCAATTCGCTCGATGCCTAGCCTCTTCTGGTTCTTCTCGAGCTGACGAAGCAGGTCGATGAGCGACTTGGTTCCGGGGAAGCCCACAGTGTAGAGCACCGATCGCCGCCGCTCCATGTACAGCTCGACAGACGGCTGAACCTTCCGGATGAAGGCAGTCAGCTCTGTCACGTCACCCTCCTCGTCCATCAGAATGGAGAACCGATAGCCGGAACCTGCGGAGGCATGGGGTCCACGCTGCCGTCTCCTTTCCACAAGAGAGATTCGGACACGTAAAATATTCCATGTGGGAGCACTGTTTGCTGGCAAGTAGCCAGGATTTCATTTTTTTCGGGACCATCCCAAGGTAATTTTTTGTTCAGAGCAGGGGAGGGGTGGGGGAGAGGAAGAACTGAAGAGTGATTCCCAGCAAAAGAACAGGGTTTGAATCGGCTTGATTCCAGAGGAGAGAGATGGGGGAGGGGGTGCCATGTGTCTCCTTTAGATAGGTGCCTGATTACTTGCCTATTCTGGCAAGGCAGCCGGCGGAATAAATATTGCGTATTTGATGGTAGCCTGGCAGGCCCAGCACGCATGCGAGGCGTTCACAATTATTCAATAGATGCTTATCTTTTCAAAGCCACGCGAGATACCTCAGAGGAGCCTGTGCAGGTTGGTTGTATACGATAGAGCGGACATTATTTATGTTGCAAAATGCAGTACATAAACTAATAATTAAATAATATTGTCACGAAGACTTTGCTGTCCACGTCGTTAGGGCATGTGATTAAATTTCCAAGTTAAAGACTGTCAAAATCAAAGGTGAGCCAAGCTTTTAAATTTCACAGTCTGTATCCCGGTTCGACTTATCAAATATTAAAACAAAAACGCTTTTGAAAGCTTCTCAAGTTGGCCTTTCCACACTTCACAATGATAAAATTGCGTCGCTTGAATGAAATGTAGAGTTTGCGGTGTATAACGAGGGGAAGAAGATGGCAACACTTTGCGATAAAGAAGCGCACAAGGGTTGAGAGGGAGCCCCAGCTCGCAAGCCAACGTTTCGACAAAGCGACGCGTCGTAGGGCCCGAACGCGCACAGGTGCCATTTGATCCATATCCACTTGGCACAGCCCACTTTGAATGCTATCAAAATAATACTTTTCAGTTTCGATAGTTCGAAGGACGATGTCGATTTAGAAAT
>JAJIZL010033716.1:0-18844 GCA_023969395.1 Amblyomma maculatum
TAGTGCTACCATGCTAGCAAATATGTTTTTACGATATTATATGAAGCATTCTTAGAATGTCAGAAGTGTGCACCGCAGTCTCCTCAAAATGTATGAAAACTACCTTTGACATGGCAGCAGTATTGAGATTCGAAGAGAAAGACACAAGATAGGTTCAGCTAATTTTACAGCAGAGTATTTAATGTCAGGATGGAAGGATTGTGGAAAATGTCTCATTGGGTGCATACTTTGAGCAGGAGTTGGGATTCACTTGACATAGTGGGTGCCCTTTTTTGGCAGATGTCAGAATTGACTTCTGTGAGTCGTAATTGTAAGGTCTCATATTACCTGGCCTGATAACATGACAGCTCCAGATCAAGCACTGCACTAAGGGGAGTCTGGTCATAGTGGCTATTGTAGAATTAACTAAACGCGATCTGCTTAGTTGGGCTACTTAGCAAGTTGAAGAATCGAAAGGAGGAAAAGGATATGGTGCGAATGAAGCACAGGCTTTCATAGATGAACTTCTGATTTTTTTTTTACTGAGTTCTATTTCCTCTGGCCTCTGTTCCTTTTACAATGACAATATTATGAACATACAGTAAATGCTTTATGCAAGGATTGATTGTTTGCATATGCAATGCAGAAAAGTTTGAATGCGTACTGGCACTGGAGTGAAAAATAATGTCGTATCCTTCTTCATTCAATTCACCTTGCTTGCATCCCATCATCCGAATATTCAATTGATTTGGGACCAAATCTGATGACCAAATTATGAAATAATTCAAGGGAGGATGTTTGGGCTTTAGGGGAGAGTTGTCGAATGTCCTTCAGGAACAGAGAGTTCATGAGAATGCAGTTTAGCTTCCTGAAAGCACATGAATCTGTAAAAAATGTACATAAATATATATATATATATAAATTTAAAGGAGCAAACAGTCTGCGAGTGCAAGGCAAACATTTTTTTTATGTTTATACTGTTGACATTTACAAGAATTCCTCTTATGATGATTATTGGAATAAAGAGCATTAAATGCAAAGCGGAAGGAAAAACAACGCGCCGACGGTATATGTATATTTGACTGATGAGTTGGTAGTGTTGGTGTGTATTCTAGTCAATCATAGATGCTGAACCTGCTTACAGCTGCTGCATTGCAGTTGAAAACAGTTTTAGCAACATATTCGTTAAAAGACACGTGGTCTTGTACTGCTATTTTACTGTGGCAAGAAATCTAAGAGGTGTTGTTGACCAAACAATTGTCAGTATAAGAAAGTATAAAACATCCCATTGTTTTTGTGTTTCTTACTGGCGTTATAACCAAGCTGCCTCAGTATTAAATTAATCTCGCAGTCTCAGCACTCACATTTACATAATGTTGTTTCTTCACTTCATTATGGGTTTCTTTCTTGGCTATGTCTTGCTGTAATGTGCGGATGTGTAAAAAGTTTTTTCCGTGAAGTTCTATTTGCATTACCTATCTCTTAAATTTATCATTGGTTGACAAATGCCACAAGTGTGAGCCATACACCTTCCAAACAACATCAAAGTGAAAAACTGGAAAAAAAAACCTATACAAAACAGATTACCTCTGCTCATTCATTGCCTGTTTGCAAGGAGCTAATGCAGGCATTTGCTGTATGGTCTATCATGGCCATCACGCTTATCGCATATGTGGTTCAACAGGCTGCACTACATGCTGGTGATCAGGTCATCATTACCCTGGCCCAGGGCAGCAACATAGACTTGTGATTGTCTGGATCCATGGTTCTATTGCTTCACAGCTCTTTGACCTGCTCACAGCTTTTAACTTAGTAAATGCAGTATAGAATAATGTTATTACCATGTATTCGCCCTAATTATTAAAGCAAGAAACTGCATGCATCTTTATTAATGCGTCAAGCATCAAAGTAGTGCTGTATGGGCGATTTGCTGCTCTTGAAATATGTCCAGATAGCTGGGTGGCAGTTTGTAGATAGATGAAATTAAAACCTCATTACATAATAATATATGTCAGCAAATGTACCTCTTCCCCAATGGTTTGCAACGATGAAACACTTTGTAATTCAATTGTTTGTATTATATAATCATTAATTTGATTCTTTTTATATACAGACATGCAAGCAGCACTTGCCAAGGGCACTCTTGGTGAGGCTGAAATAAATTTCTCCTAATAATATGCAGAAATTGGCGCCTTTTGTTAAAGACTGCACTGAGACTCGTTAGTTGAGGCCAGGCCCCATGCTCGCACTATTGGCCACTGCAGCTGACTTCACACAGTAATTAGGAATTGCAGCTTGCCAATTTTCATTGCCTTACCTCTCCTATTCTTACCTGTTCCCATTGTAGTATATGGTCAGTCTGAATGATAACAACGTTGTACGTGCAGTACTTGGCGCTGTAGCCCGGGGAGTCGCAACGCCCATCTCCTGCGAGGTCCACTTCCATTCCATCCAGCTGGCTGATGATCTGTACCCGCTGTTCCTGGAAAATCTGGGACAAAAATAAATGTGCATTTGTGAGCCACTTGTAACATTGTGCCGAACTGTGTCACTCGATCGTTGCACTACTGCATGCGCGCGCTGTTTTTTTTCTTTTTTTTTTTTATTACGCAAGCTTGCCATAAGGCATATTATAAGAACCCGTGCAAATTATTTTCCGTTATGAACTGGAGAAGGCTCCTGCTCTTATTTTTGTCGTGAGCCATTTGGAGAAGTCCTCTTCACTTGTTGGGGTTTATCCCTTCCCCCCCTTTCCTCAGGAAAAATCTAGTTGTGTATAACCCCTGTCTATGCTCCTGTCAAAACCAACTCTTACACTTCCGATCGGCGGCTGATCGCTTAGGGATAAAGAGGCACAGCTTTGAGCGACTAAGCCAGTTCACGCGAGTGATAACGTTTCATTCGCGACCCCCCCCCCCCCTCCTGCTGAAGGGTAAAGCCTCTTCGCACTTTTTTTTTCTGTTACCATCTCTTCATTCCTGACAGTGTCCCTCCTTTTTCTCTTTCTTCTTATCAACGCCCATCTCGGTTTCACGTGTTTCTTTCCTGGCTGCCTCGGTTGGTGAACTTGGACGCGGATCCATTCGCGCGACATTTCAGAGTGCGCTCTGTACAAACACCACATGGCGTAAAAAAAAAAAAAGAAAAAAAAATGCTACAGGGCGGGAGTCATGCTGCGATAATAATCGGGCACCGAACAGTTTGTTTGCAGTCAGCTGACGCCGAACTGCGGCTGACAAACTACACCACAGCGCACAACTACGCAGTCCCCTTCTCCTCATCCCCTTCCTTTTTTTTTCTTTACAGTCGATCGTTATCTTTCACGAAGGGGCATCGTATAGTCAAACGCAAGAGGAGCCTAAACACGAAGGTTTCAAGGTTCGGGCGGTTCGGGCAAGGTGCACGAGAGAGTTTCCCTCCGCAACGCCCGGAAGACCGCTCTCTGCGATCTCGATTCTGAATTTCTAGTCTTTCGCTAACATCTCATGCCCTTGCTGCGGTACGGATATTATGGACCCCGAGCTCGAAAAGCGACTTCGGCAAATGAGTACCGAAAGGGACTCGACCCCCATGAGTACACGCCGTTGAAGAATCCGCTGCTGAACCCCGACGATGATAGTATACGGCTGATATGGGTGCATTGGTGCGTGGGGTCGACTAGCGTAACATTAAAAAATAAAATCCCATCGTAAGCTCGCCACTGGTTTATTTTGAGCAGTGTAGTTCACAGTGATCATGACAAATCTTGCTATACCCAGCTGAAAAAGTTCATTGGTTCCAGTAAGAATTCCAGCTGGTTTTAACTGGAGCCAAATGGAATTTGTGGGTTCCAATTGGCAACAGCTTGCCCAATTGGTTTTGCTAGCTGGCAAAATGTTCTCCTATTGGAATTCTTAATGGTAACAGAATATGGCAATGGACGTAGTTGGCATGCTTATCGCTAGTTAGAAACTTAACTGGTTCCAATTAGAGGTCCAATGGGTTCCAGTAGGAAACTAGGCCGATTCCAATGGGCATCCAACTGTTCTAATTTACCAGTTCCCCTTCAATATTCCACTGGTTCCAAATGAAAATGAGGTGGTTTCTTATTGAAAACAAGGAAATAAGTTCAAAATGTCACACTTTCTTTCCTTTGGTCATCCAGCATGGATTTAAGCAGTTAATGAAAATTTAATTTATGTGCATGACCATGTTACAGTGTACATAAAGTGAATGCTATTTTAGCAATAGTTTAATCTGTTTGACTCATAAAAGAATGGCATTGCCAAGAAAGTCAAAATTACTGATGTTATATATAGTTATAGACATCTGCTTCTTTAAATAATCCTTTGAATGCATGAAATATTTTAAACAAATTTTAAGTTCTAGTTTAAAAGGAAAGAAAATATTTTCAAGATTTCCATAGAACACAATTCTTGCAACTATTGTGAACTGATGTTTCTTAATTGAGTACAGAATTGAAACCCTGCTAATAATCGAGTAAAAAACCTAACACACTTTATTTTAAAAGTACTGGTGAAAAATAAGCAAACTCAATGCTTTGGATGAGACCAGAACATGTGCACATATACAGGTGCATATCTACAGGCATATATATACGATATATCCCACGGGCATATATATTATATATGTACGACATTCTTTCAGCTGCTGTCTGCTAGCGTAGCAGACGATGCGAGTTCCGGTGATCGCCTACATCAATCAAAGCAAAGTGCAGCGAAAACAATTATTTGCAAAAACTTAAAATTAATTTTAATAGCAGTAATTTTAAATATATCACTTATCACTTGCTATATAATTTTGACTAATGCATGTTTTCCGCACAGTGAGCGACATCATCGCTGTCGTGCCTTCGGCTTTAGCCTTCAGAAGCCAAAAATAGCCGTTCCGAAGTCTAGACTAGACGACTAGCGAGGGACAACATGGCGGTGACAATGGCAAGCATGACGGCATGTTCGTGCAAACGCGTGTTTGCAAATGCTCTGTGCGGCTAGAATCCTGCGCTAATTATATGTTACCATAATTTAAACGTAGCCGTCATTATGAATGATTTTTCGGCATTTCATCTGACGCACTAAGTGGTATCACAACTTCTAGCAAGACAAAAAAATGTGAAGCGACTTCTACAAGGCCTACGACATGCTACTCTTCGGTAAGTAAAAAGTTTCTTTTCTTGTGGTAATCCCACCCTGTGTAAGTGTTCTAAGGTTGCATTGGTGTTCAGCTAAATTTTTAGAGCGTAATTAAGGCACTGACAAAGACCAACATTGACTGAAACGGGCCCGATAGCTACGATGACCGCTGCTGATCTCATTCGAGCGAACTGTCCGAGTGAGGTGATAACTTTTGTCCGTAGATTTATTGTATTAGCCTGTCGAACTACGTTTAGATTTACCTGCGGCCAGCAAAAAACCAACTTCATTATCCGATTGTTGCCGCCTCAGAACCGTCACTCCTGGTGGCTTCACTGTGATGACATGAAGCGCTGGTAGTTAGGTTTAAAACTAGAAACCTAGGCCAAAAATGTGTGAACAGGCAAAGACCGGTGGCTGAATGATTCAGTCTATACCTATTGCGACTAGGTTTATCCATGCTGCGATTGTGAGTGAGCATGTACCTTACTCACCTTTCACTTGTTTCATTTGGAAGCACCATTCAAGGAAAATATTTAGAGACCACATGCTTGTACAACACTTCACTTGTCCCTTGGAGGATTCTTGCCACATGTGTTTTTGCATTTATATGTGGTTTTGCATTTTACTCGTTGCAGAGCAAAAACTTGTACTCGATGACTTGTACTTTCTAACTAAACTAAGTTTTGCTAAATGCACTTTCTTTTTCTCTACACGGCTACAGGAAGCGGCTGCAGGACATGGGCATGCCACTGCAAATGGCTCGGGAGACTGCCATGAAAGACGTGACGGGCCTCATCAACGAAAAGATTGCATATCTCAGAAGGCAAGCGAAGAGGTAATTGAATAATTTTATACCATTTCGTGTGTGACATTCAAAAAGCATCTAAGCTTGTCAGCTCTGTGATTACTTATGCTTGCCTTTATTACTTTAGGGAACAAGCTGCCAATGGAGCACTGCAGGGAGAAACCACACAAGCAGCTACGGCAGATGGCGATTGCTGAAGAATGCACAAAGGCACATTCAAGAAATTTTTTGAATTTGGATCTTTCACCATTCAGCTGCGCTGTTTTATGGGTAGCTAGTTTAAAAGGATCTTATTTGTTTCAAGTAGAGAAGCACTTTGCATTGCAAGTACATTCAAGTAATAAATGTGAAAGTGTTATTGAATAGAGCTTTGTTGTCTTCATTTCAAGTAATTCATGCAGATCTTGTTCTGGCCCACTCCAAACACAGAAAATAGTCCTGCAAGCATCAACATGCACCAGATGATGAGAGTATGGGTCTAGTATTAGTTCCCTAGTTAATATTCATTGGAGTAGGAACTTCCCAGCTATAATGGGGCAGAATTGATTCCATTATGTTATAATGGGTACTAGTTGGAATCGCCCAGTTAAAACCTATTGGAGTTGTCCAGTTAGAACCAGCTGGAATCGCCCAATTATAACCAGCTGGAATCGTCCAATGGGAACCAGCTGGAATTTACCAATGGGTGTCCGAAAACCTAACTGGTACCAATTAGAAAAATTCCAATAGGAACCAATGAACTTTTTCGGCTGGGTATGCATGCCACAACGCTGATCAAGATCGCCTGAGTTAAAAAAAAAATCCACACTACTGTGATAACGCGTCTAAAGCTAATATTATCACAATCTTTTCATTTTACACTTACCCGCAGGGTTGGAAGAAACAGCGTTGGCACCGCTCCTTCACGCAGACTCAGTCTTGTTGGGATCCCCCAATCGCGAACCACATATCCTGGTAAAGCAAACGTAGATAAACGCTTTGTTCACCGATGCTGGCTATCCGATGAGCTGTAGCCACTGTTTCCGGAGGTTGGCGTTTTGAAGCACTTGATGCAGAATTTTTTTCCTCCCGTCACTAGCAATACTTTCGCAGCCAGGGACTGCACACTGTAACAACCTCCCGCTCATGTCCCGTCAGCGCTTCGATAACTGCCTTCGCGAATTCAAGAGAGCGACCAGTCTAGCCCAAAACTGTCCTGCACCCGTCGCGCACACGACGTAACACAAAATCAAAGGTGAGGTCAACGCCAGGGATGTATAGCGTGGCAACAAAACTTGCGAGTTCGTGCCGAAGGGCGATCGGGCGATGACGATGAAGCAGACGACAAGAGGCCCCCGGCGGCGCGTCGGCAAGCAAGCGCGACAAAACGGAAGTTGCGGCGTGCGGCGCTAAGCAAAAAAAGTAAAAGCGCAGATGCGTCAGTTGTGACGTGTCAGTGGGCGAGGCCTTGGAGGAGGGCCAGCCTTTGCGCGCGCTAAAAAGTTGAAAAGAGGAGGAAAGCCGCGAAGGCGCAGATATTCAAAATTTGTTTGCAAATAACTCTGCTTCCAAATGCCGCATTTAAAAAATTTTTGCGGGAAGGTTATCTTACATCGACATTCTTTCACATACATGGCATAGGGAAACTGTATTGCTATGACTGTTTTGGGCCCCTTTAATATATTTCTAGGAGATCTTAATTGCGCATTCCCTGCCAAGGACAACTGAAGTGTCAAGCGAGGCACGAGATTAAATTTCTATTGCATTTTTTTTATGTGTTAAATGACTTCGCCTATTATGATGAGAATGTGATGTATTTTGGTTGTAAAACTGTTTTACGGCACTCTTTTTTAAGCGAGAAGCCATGCTCGTTTAAACCGCGTGTATCTTTGATTGGGACTCTTGCGTGTTTGTTGTGACTATGACCTGATTTCCATGTCCTTTAGGGATCACTGTTTAGTTTCTGTCGCTCTTAAGAACCAAAAGCAGGATAAATTCAGTTTTAGTTGAGACCATAGGAATTTATTCTACCAGCTCTTGGCCGATGAAGTTTATACAGTTCGTTAACGGCGCTTTAGGAGAGATATTGCCACCTGACGGTTCGAGGTAGCGCTTGAACGACAAAGAAGTTGGAGACTCTCGCGCGCTTCGGCTAGTTAACCCCTGTGGACTCTTGAGCTTGTGTCTTCGTGCTACCGTTTCTCGGGAACCTCTCTCTTGACTGTGTGTATCTGCCCCTGTTGCCGGTACCCATAAATCCCTGTCTTCGTGACAGTTTTGGTGGAGCCGCTGGGTAATTGTCCTCTCAATGTCGCACACCCCTCCGCGAACCAACGACACCGAGCTTTTGCCTGTGGACACGCCAGTTCATCGCGTCAGCCGGAGGAACCTGGGCCTTCCTCCCGAACACGGGCCCTTGGAGTCCACTTCAACAGCGAGCCTCCGGCCAGCCACGCAAAGCACTACGACAGTCATGCAAGGTACTCCTGTTTACGTTCAAAACCCCCGAGTGCCGAAATCGTTCCATGGCACTGCGCATGAAGACGTTGAGGATTGGCTAACTCAGTTCGAACGAGTCGCATCCTTTAATCAGTGGGACGACAACTTGAAGCTACGGAACGCCACTTTCTGCCTGGAAGACCATGCTTTGACATGGTATGAGAACCGAGAAGGCACAATAACATCATGGCCTCAGTTCCGCCGTCTTATCGTAGAGGCGTATATCAGCCTCGATAAGCGCGAACGAGCAGAACGTGCTCTACAATCTCGAAAACAGATGCCAAACGAGTCCGTCATGATGTATGTTGAGGACATGACGAAACTATTTCGACGTGCGGATCCCAACATGTCTGAAGAGAGAAAGCTGCGCCACCTCATGCATGGGGTTAAAGAACAGCTTTTTGCTGGTCTTGTACGTAGCCCACCAACTACAGTTACCTCATTTTTAACAGAGGCGGTCACCATGGAAAGGATCCTACACCAGCGCCGCTCGGCGGTCTACGACAGCCCAATCCTCGCTACGACTGCTGCCGAGCCTCTTACAGCTGCTGTAAGAAATACTGAACAGCTCCGAGATCTTATTCGTGCGATTGTACGCGAGGAACTGCAGAAGGTTTGTGGCACGTTCCAACCCAGGGGTGATTCTCTCGCACATATGATCCGCGAAGAGATTCAGCAAGTCACGCAGCCATCTCTGCATGCTGCTGAAGCTCAAAGTACCCCTGTTCCTGATTATTCTCGTCCGACTTACGCTGAAATTCTCCGACGCCCAGTTCCCGTCCAAGCTCCGTTGTCTACGTTACCACCAACCCAGTGCATGCCCGTCCAGCAGCCAATGCAATACATTCCTGTACAGCAGCCTACGCGGTACGTGCGGCCACCGCGATCAAACTTTCGACGAACGGACGTCTGGCAGGCCCCTCGGAGCCGCCGCCTTTGCTACCACTGTGGGGAACCTGGTCACATTTTCCGATGGTGCCCTTATCGGGAACTCGGACCGGAGGGTTTTTACACCAACGCACCTAGACGCACGTTCGGACAACTACCTCGTGACATTGGAGACAACCTCGCACAAGAGAGCCTCCGGATGGCGCGCCGACAATCCAGGTCTCCATCCCCACGTCGGCAAACCGCTTCAACAACTGGTAACTTCCCGCGAGCACCGCCTGGTCGCTCGCCAAGCCCCCACCGGGAAAACTGAGTAGCGCGACCTCCGGGGGCGGGGCCGCTAATGGTCAGCGCAAAGAAGTCCCCCCAATGAGAACAGATATAGATTTTGGAGCAGAAACGACAACATTTGGTTCACGAGACCGGCTATCGCTGGACATCCCTGTGTGCATCGATGGTCATAATGTCAGCGCTTTAGTGGATACCGGAGCAGACTTTTCGATTTTGAGTGGGAAACTGGCAGCGACCCTTAGGAAGGTTATGACACCATGGTGTAGCACGCAAATACGCACGGCTGGGGGGCATGTAATTACTCCTATTGGACAGTGCACGGCTAGAATCCAGATTCGTACGTCAACGTTCGTTGTCAGCTGCGTCGTTCTCCGGGAATGCTCTCGTGATTTGATTCTCGGTGTGGATTTCCTGCGGGAATATGGCGCCATCATCGATCTCCGACAGCGAACGGTCTCGTTCTCAACGGAGAAAGCGGCTGCCAGCCCCACCGATGGCCAACGTACGTGCGCCCTACGGGTTTCAGCCGAGTGTGTTTCAGTGCCTCCCCGCTCCAGCGTGTTTGTGAGTGTTGTGTGCGACGGGCTTCGTCACGGGCCGATAATAGCTGAAAGCAACCGTTCTCTTTTATTTTCTCATGGCATCTGTGCAGCTCGAAGCTTAATTATTCTCAATAATGGTCACTCTGAGCTTCTCGTTACGAACTTCACGAATGAATCTCGCCACCTCTATCGCTCTACTGCCATCGCTTTCGGCGAACTGTTAAATGAAGTTTCTGAATGTTTTGCGTTTGACGTTATCGATACTCCCAGTGTTCTAGACCGCATCGATGTTAGCAGTGACCTTTCTTTCTGTCAACAACGCGCCCTGCGTGCCTTACTGCTGGAGTACGCCCCGTGCTTTGCCTCATCATCGAAAGTCCGGCAAACTTCTATCACCAAGCATCGCATCTTAACGTCTGACGATGCCCGACCTATTCGACAGCAGCCGTACCGTATTTCGGCCAAAGAACGTGAGGCAATTCGGACACAAGTCCAGGAAATGCTTAATGATGATGTTATTCAGCCGTCTAAAAGTCCGTGGTCGTCGCCCGTCGTGTTGGTTAAGAAAAAGGATGGCACGCTGCGTTTTTGCGTTGATTACAGGAAACTGAATGACATCACAAAAAAAGATGTATATCCGTTGCCCCGTATCGACGATTCACTCGATCGACTTCGCAACGCCAAGTTCTTTTCCTCCATTGATTTAAAAAGTGGTTATTGGCAGATAGAAGTGGATGAGCGCGATCGGGAAAAGACTGCCTTTGTGACACCCGATGGCTTATATGAATTTAAAGTATTGCCTTTCGGTCTGTGTTCAGCGCCAGCGACGTTCCAGAGAATGATGGACACCGTACTTGCTGGTCTTAAATGGCAAACCTGTTTGGTTTATTTGGAAGACGTCATCGTGTTTTCAGAAACGTTTGACCAACATCTTAAGCGGCTGCGAACGGTATTGGACGCTCTTCGCTCGGCCGATTTGACACTCAAACCGGAAAAATGTCACTTTGGATATCAGCAGCTAAAATTTCTCGGTCATGTGGTTAGCGCTGACGGTGTCCGGCCTGACCCTGAGAAAACAGCCGCTGTAGCCAATTTTCCCATCCCTACCACGAAGAAAGCAGTCCGACGTTTCTTGGGCCTGTGCGCGTACTATCGCCGTTTCATTGCCGATTTTGCCAAGATTGCAGAACCTTTGACGCGCCTGACACGTGATGACGTCCCGTATGTCTGGTCTTCCGAGCAGCAGGAGGCATTCACCGAGCTGCGCCAACGGCTGCACAACCCTCCCGTTCTTGCACACTTCGATGAGGACGCTGCCACCGAAATTCACACCGACGCCAGCAATGTCGGTCTGGGTGCTGTTCTGGTCCAGAACCAGCAAGGCGAGGAAAAAGTGATCGCTTATGCCAGCCGCACCCTTTCTCGGGCAGAATCAAACTATTCAACTTCTGAAAAGGAGTGTCTCGCCGTCGTTTGGGCCACAATGAAATTCCGACCTTACCTCTACGGCCGTAAATTTAAAGTTGTGACAGACCATCATGCTTTGTGTTGGCTAGCTAGTCTTCGAGATCCATCAGGACGTCTTGCACGGTGGAGCCTTCGTATGCAGGAGTTTGATTACTCTATCGTTTATAAATCCGGACGTAAACATGAAGATGCTGACACCCTGTCTCGATCACCCGTGGAGTTGGCCCATGACAGTACGGATGAAGACGCCCATTTTCTTGGCATTATCAGTTCCTCTGATTTAAAGGCCCGGCAACGGGCTGACCCAGACCTCAAGACTGTGATCGATCATCTGGAGGGTTTCGATTCTACAGTATCTCGACTGTTTGCTAAGAACTTGTTATCATTCTGTACGCGCGACGGAATCCTCTACAAGAAAAGCGCCGGCAACAGTGACCGAGCCTATCTTCTAGTCATCCCTGCAGATCTCCGCGATGAAATCCTTCATGCTTGCCATGATGAACCCACCGCTGGACACTTGGGCTTTGCACGCACTCTTACCAGAGTGCGCCAGGCCTACTACTGGCCCAAACTTACCGCCACCGTTCATCGATATGTTAGAGGTTGCCGCGAGTGCCAGCGACGCAAGACACCGCCATTGAAGCCAGCGGGTTTCCTGCAGCCTATTCCCCCACCGCTAGTACCATTCGACCAAATTGGTATGGACTTTCTTGGCCCTTTTCCTCTATCGTCAGCTGGCAATAAGTGGATTATCGTGGCTACAGATTATCTGACACGTTACGCGGAAACTATGGCGGTGCCACGTGCAACATCCTCCGAAGTGGCACAATTTTTCATGACGCAGATCGTCCTCCGCCATGGCGCCCCTTCATACGTCATTACTGATCGTGGCAAGGCATTTACAGCGCGTCTTCTTGAAGAAGTTTTCCAACTAAGCCAGACACATCACCGAAAGACTACTGCTTACCATCCTCAGTCTAATGGCCTTACTGAGCGACTAAACAAAACAATAGCGGACATGCTCGCCATGTATGTCGATGTCCGGCATAAAACATGGGACGAGATATTGCCTTATGTCACATTTGCATATAACACGGCCGTCCAAGAAACAACTCGATTCACTCCGTTTCGCCTAGTATACGGACGCGATGTACAGACCATGCTCGACGCTATGCTGCCATGTGCGGCTGACGACCAGCTGCTTACCGCTGACGCAGAAGAATTCACCAACTACGCTGAGGAAGCTCGCCAACTCGCTCGTACTCACATTACAAAACAGCAAGCAACAGGTGCGCGCCGATATAACGACCGCCATCGCTATGTCGTGTTCCAGCCTGGTGACAAAGTCTGGGTGTGGACACCTGTCCGGCGCCCAGGCCTGTCAGAAAAACTTCTCAATCGTTACTTCGGACCTTACAGAGTGTTGCGTCGCCTCTCAGAAGTTACGTACGAAGTTATTCCTGACGGAACTGTACCGAGTTCTAGTCGTCAGTGCTCGTCTGACCTGGTGCATGTGCTTCGCATGAAGCCGTATTTTACCCGCTGAAAGTCATATTTGCCATCCGGAGCAGTTTTTTTTTTCTGTGAGCTTGCGGTTTTTTTTTTTTGGGGGGGGAGTAATGCCACCTGACGGTTCGAGGTAGCGCTTGAACGACAAAGAAGTTGGAGACTCTCGCGCGCTTCGGCTAGTTAACCCCTGTGGACTCTTGAGCTTGTGTCTTCGTGCTACCGTTTCTCGGGAACCTCTCTCTTGACTGTGTGTATCTGCCCCTGTTGCCGGTACCCATAAATCCCTGTCTTCGTGACAATATAATCACATGCAGAAAAAGAGTTCGCAGCCTTATTGGAGAGTTTTGAAGTGCTGAAGACGCAAGCAATTGAAGGCGCCAGGACAATTTACCTACAAAAATAATACATCAGTCTCCTAGAAGAAATTTCCAAGCACTAATGCAAGAAGGATGCCAGGCTCCGGTGCCATGCGACGGTGATATATGAGCCGTGAAGTCCCAATTAGAAACTTTGAATAGGGAAGATATTCAGGGTGTAATTGTACTATAAAAAGCGGAGCTCTTGCTTTGTAAAGTGGTAGAAAAAAAGCAACATTTAGCCCAAAAAAAAGGCATGCTTGCCAAAATATCTTCGAGTATTCTTGAAAGTAAAGATATTAGGTTTTCTTAAAAATGAAAAGAGCAGTTTTTTTTTTCAATCATTTACAAATTTTTTAAAGGCTGATCAATTTTCAATTTTTCCAGATAGTCGCTGCTGCGGCCTATGCACTTTTGCATGAGCTAAAGTAGTTTTTGTTGCCTATTTCATACGAGCTTGCCCTCGTGCTCTTGACGAAGCGTTTGACCTCAACTTGCGTTTCATCATCGTCGGTGAAAGGCTGTTCGGCCACATGTTCTTTTAGCTTTAGAAAAAAGTGGTAGTCACTGTCTGGTATCTGCGCAGTAGTCGATATTCTTAGCCCACCACTCGTAACTAAGACTCATGTGGCTATGGCTATTCAGACGATGCAGTCTACTATACGGCATTCCCCTTCGGTTGAGGGCAAGATACCATCTAAAAGTCCTACCACGTTGGCTACGTACACAAGCGCCGTGCCAATACAGATGGTTTCTTACAGTATTGACTGACAGTGTACCATCTCGGTAGAACGCGTCGACGTCCTACTCAAATACACCATGGCTGTTCTGTGCCAGCTGTGGCAACTGTGGCATATTGTAGTGTCGTGGCTATTTGGCAGGGCTGTTGCAGTCGCGGTTAATGGCACCTACGTAGTACTGTTACGTTTCTCCACCGACAAATGGGACAGCTGACGCGGCCACCGCATAGCAACAGGCAGAACCGCGAGCGGATCGGCCATTTCGACGCCGTTCATCGGCCGCGCAACGCTTCCTCCCGCCGACAAGTCTCAGCGTGTTCCTGCCACGCGCCAAATGTGTGTGCGTGCGTGTGTGTGCAAAAGCTGGCCAAGCCTGGAGCTCGAGGGAAAGTGCGTCGCCCTCTCCTGTCTGCAGGAGGTGGAGGAGATGAGGTCGGAACACCTGCGATTGAGTCATTCGTCGTGAACCAACATGTTTGGCTCTCCCTTTCCTGTGAGGGTTTACCCTTTCCCCGTGAACTGGAAAAACTATAAAAAGCAGCGGCCGACTCCGCTCAGATAGAGACTACTTTGACGCGCCGTTGTTACGACGCTAGACACCAGCTGTGTGAGAGTGTCTGTAATCTCTCCGGGTCAGCTTCTCTGCCCGTATCTTCTCGATGTTGTAGTAAAGGTTGTTTCGTTAGAAGACGCATCGTCTTTGCTGGCACCTTTGATGCCGTCCGCCGTCCACGGAGCCGCCAGGCCAACGCTACCGAGGGGCCGCGCGCCGCAGCGGTACGCTACCCCGGCACTCGCGAACTCAAACCTAACAGTACGCAAGAGGGTGACAGTGTTTCTTGCTCGTGCAGCAATCAACTGGAAATGGATTCAACATACAGAGAACGTAAAGATGTCGGCCTGCCAAAAGAGAATTAGGCTCAATCTTTCCGCCATATAGGCCACTGGTCTGCAAATCTTGAACTTGATATCTTCCTCCCACACAGGCTCTGTAAGAGCAAACTCAATCCGTCCCGTCACATCATGCTCTTTTTTAATGTGCCTGCTTATGTTGGTATAATTGTGAAAAGCGAATTGAGTAGCGATAACGCTTCAAAAAATAGTTCTACTGTATCCTGTCAGACTCAGGAGTCCTGCGATAGCCCATTAGAAAATTGTTAAACATTGAATACTGCATACCAAAAGCCTCACGTTCGAGGAGCTGCTTAGGCAATGCGTTTTTTTTTAATATATCCACAAGGTGTTCTTCAGCCTTACAGGAAAATGCACGATAAGAATGAGGAAAGTATTTTACCCAAATGTAGGTCAATAATTCGTTAAACTTCGAGAACGGGCAAATTGGAAGCTTAACATTCACTAGATGGTAAGCCTAATGCGCACATGTCAAATTTTGAGATTTGTTTTTGTGGCTGATGTGGAGGACGTGGGCCATTGTTGGACCCCCTTCGACAAGGAACCCACTATCCCTACAAATACATGAGAACTGTTCAAATAAAAGTATACACGCAGGCAGGCAACATGAATTCAAAAATAAAATGGCACTACCTTAGCAATGCGCTGAACAAACTGACCGATGTTTCTCACTTGTCCCGTGCTGCTTTGGGCCACCATACAAGCCATATAGCCATAACGTTGATGCGAATAGCCTTAGTAGCGCCTCTCATGCAGGACGTTCAGTACGTCTTTCCTTAGCTACTCGGGACACATTATTCCTGACATTCCAAGTTCACAACCTTGTAGAAGTGAAAGATTGTCGCGGTGCACAGAATATACCCTTGATTATTCTGCATAGTTCCCTGGCCAATATTTCTACTGACGTATGCATGTAACGTTGCCCCTCTAGATGCAATGTGCTTCTATGACACATATGTTAACAAGAAGCTTTAAAGCTTCTTGTCCCATGAAAAGCTATTTACTAAACTTATAAAACGCGCACGAGCAAAAGGCATCCCATCAATTGTCGCCGTAACGCAAACATATTAAGCTACCTTTATTAGCACTGAAGATATGGCCGATTGAATATTATGCTCCTCCTCTCTGCCTCAACTCAACCTATAGAACAAAAAAGAAGTTAGTTGGTCACGATTGAGAAGCCGTTTACCTCCCACGTAACCTGAAAACGTCATATGGGCGGTTGCGCCGAGCAAGCGCATTTGCAGCAAAATGGGAAGTTTTCGCGCAATGCGGGCCCTAAAGTGTCGCCCCTAGCCGGTCGCGAGCGGTCGCCAGAAGCGAATTTTAAAATTACGTTTCAATTTCAAGCTCACCCAAAGCTCTAACATTTGACTCTAATACATATAATGGACCACGTGTATGGATTTTTTTAATTAGATTGATGTCACGTGGTGGTGACAAGGCCGATGACACAAATGAAAAGCATGGGAGTGCACTGAAGGAACTCTTCATTGGGCTGACTTGCACCCACAAAAGAACGAAGCAATCGGCGGCGGCGATAGCAACACTCGTGCTCACTGGTCATCGATCTACGAATGCCGGCTCCGTGCGTCAGTGCTCGTCTCAAAGGCTACGGAGAAAGATCGAAACAAAACTGCAACGGGTGACTGGTATACCTTGAACATTGTAGAAACACACGCGAACGGCTGGAATCTTCGAGATATATCTCGGCGCATCTTTCGTGACAAATAAAATGATAAGGCGACTTCTCGTGACAAAATAAATGAACAAAACAAAGAATACATATTCGACGCGTGCGCTGGAATCCCAGTGATACGTCCGCATGCCGACGGCTGTCGGAAAAAAACAAGAAATAAAGTTTTGAGTGGTTCGCGTCATTATTTCCCTTAAAAGGTCTACCTGATGTTTCAATATAAACAAAAGCGCGGCTGAAATGCTTTCACGCCGTCGTGAACAACCTCATAGTTCAATTGTCCAAGTTCGCGAAGCACCTTGGCCGAAGTATCGACGTAAACACTCTTCGCTCAGCCCTCGGCGGCGAATCGGCGTCCAAACCCAGACTTGATCACCCGGCTTTTTCTCAGAATTACATCGTCGTAAGATGTAACGTCAGGCGTCGGTTCGTTGCTGATGTTTCATGCGCATTCAGGCGAATCTGGGCTGCCTGCCGTACACAAGGCTGAAGGGGTCGACTTGGTTGTCTCCTGAACGGCGTTGTTAAAAGCGAAGATGACGTACGGTAGAATGGTGTCCCATGTCGCGTGTGCGGCGCCGATATACTTGCAATCATGTCCGCGATCGTTTTGTTGGGACGCTCCGTAAGTCCATTTGTCTGAGGATGGTACGCAGTGGTTCGTCTATGACTTGTATGGCTGTATTCTAGGATGGCTTGCGTCAGCTCAGCCGTAAATGCCGTTCCCCTGTCAGGGATGAGCACTTCTGGGTCGCCGTGTCGCAAGAAAATTTGTTCGAGAAGAAACTAAGCAACTTCTACCGTAGTGCTTTTGTTTCGGGGTAGCAGTTAAGGTAGTCGGTGGCCACGATGATCTACCTGTTACCCGTAGATGAAGATGGAAAGGGGCCGAGGAGATCCATCCCAACTTGTTTAAAGGGCATGGTTTGGGGTCGTATCGGGTTCAGTAGCCCAGCTTGTCTGATCACGGCGTCTTTCGTCGCTGGCACTCACGGCTCGTTTTCACTTAATGAGAAATGTTGGCAGGCCGTCACGGCCAGTAGTACTTCTCCTGGAATTTGATGCAACGTGCGCGCAAGCGCTAGATGCCCTGCTGTTGGCTCGTCGTGCAACGCATGGAGAATTTCCTGCATGCGGCTTTTAGGCACGACAAGAAGCTGCGCGGTCTTGTTAGGAGCGAACTTCTTCTTTACGAGGACCTTAAGGCGAACGACGACAACTGACGCCTAAAAACAGCAAGAGGGGAAGCAGTCTTGCCTTCCAAGTAATTGGCTAGGTTTTTCAGCTGATGATCTCATTGCTGCTGTTCCGCAAACCTGCTGGCGCTTACTGGTCCCAGAAAGGCGTCTTCGCCACCGTCGTTCACGGACGCGTCGACGGGAGCACGGGATAAACAGTCTGCGTCGAAATGCTTGCGGCCCGACTTATAGACCACAGTCAAGTCAAATTATTGAAGTCGTAGGCTCCATTGGGTAAGGCGGCCGATGGAGTCTTTCAAATTAGTCAGCCAGCAGAGCGCGTGGTGGGCGCTTACCAATTGAATGGTCCACCATATAGGTATGGACAGAACTTTAGAAGTGGCCCAGATGATCGCGAGGGACTCCTTCTCGGTCCTGGAGTAATTAACTTCGGCTTTTATGAGGCATCTGCTAGCGCACGCGATTACGTTCTCCTGTCCGGCACTCTTCTGAACGAGAAAGGCTCCTAGACCCACACTGCTCGCATCGGTACGAATTTCGGTCTCAGCGGTTTCACCAAAGTGGCCAAGGACCACAGGGGAATGTACGCGGCGCTTCAGTTCGTCGAAAGCTTCTCCTTGTGGCGCTTCCCATTTAAAAGGTACATCAGCTTTTGTAAGCTGGGTCAACAGTTTGGCGATGAGCGAAACGCTTCTGACAAATCGTCGATAGTCAGCGCGCAGCCCAAGCTTTCTTGAACAGCTTCCTTGTTGGAAGGTGATAGAAATGTGAGATGGCAGCTGTTATCTCCGGGTCTGGGTGAACACCCTCCTTGCTAACGATGTGACCTAGGAACTGCAGTTCCTCG